>RJWM01011244.1:0-60361 GCA_004363535.1 Dasyprocta punctata | reverse complement strand
AGAGGAGGAATGCGTCCCCTCCCTCACAGCGGCTTCCCGGGTGTGGCCTCTGCTTACCCAGAGGATCCCATTTTGCAGAGAAGGAAACTGAGGCTCGTGCCCAGGGTCCGCTCAGCCAGGGCCCTGTCCTACTGCGTCTTTCTTTTTTGTCTTTCTGAGACAGGGTCTGACTATGCAGTTCAGGCTGGCCTTGAGCCCATGTTGCAGCCCAGGCTGGTCTCGAACTCACAACGATCCTCCTACCTCAGCCTCCTGAGTGCTGGGATGACAGGTGTGCGCCACCACACCCCGACTTTCTTTTCTCTTTTTGAGACAGTTTCTCTCTGTGCAGTTCAGACTGGCCTCCAACTCACTACGTAACCCAGGCTGGCCTTAAACCCTCAGCAGTCTTCTTGCCTCAGCCTCCCGAGGGCTGGGATTACCGGCGTGCGCTACCACACTCAGCTACTGTAAGAACCAATTTAAAAATCCATGCCAGCGGCACTCGGGAGGCTGAGGTAGGAGGATCACCAGGAATTCCAGGCCAGCCGGACTGCACAGGGAGTTCAAGGCCAGCCTGGCAATATAGCAAGACACTGTCTCAAACCACTGAAAAAAAAAAGAAAAAGAAAAAAAAATCCATGCCAGGTGTGGTGGTGCACACCTGTCATCCCAGCACTGGGGAGGCTGAGGCAGGAGGAACGCTGTGAGTCCGAGGCCAGCCTGGGCCACACAGCAAATCCCTGTCTCAAAAAGACAACCAGAACATACCCTTGGGGTCAGGGTTACGGCTCAGTGGTGAGCACTTGCCTGGACTCCGAGGGCGCTGGGCCCCATCCCTCTACTGCAAAACCAGACCCCCACACCCAGCCTGTAACTTCTCCAGGGACGCAGGGCTGCACCGCCGGTCAGAACCTGTGCCCGACCCTAGTCTGCCTCCTGCCTGCGGTCTGGGTTCCTCACTAAAGGCTCAGCGCCTGGCTGGCTGCGCCATCTCACGCACGCCTAGCGCTATGGGAGGCTGAGGCAGGAGCGTGGCAGGTTCAGGCCCAGCCTGGGCAATTTAGCAAGACCCTGTCTCAGGTTTGAAAAAGGAAAAAGAGGGGGCTGGGAATGTAGCTGAGTGCAAGGGCCCTGGGGTTAGTCCCCGGTTCTGAACAGAATTCCACCCGCAGCACGCGTGCGTGTGTGTGTCGTCCTGCGGGGTCGGCAGGCGCCGAGCCTCCTCTCTCCTCCAGCCAGGAGCTGCCGCCCGGGGCGGGCCTGGGCCGGCGAGGGTGCCCCTGGGACGTCGGGCCCGCCCCCTCTTAACGGTGCAGGCGGTGGCGGAGGGAGCCGTCTGTGTAGGAGACCCACCCCGAGCAGATGGCCTCGAGGACCTGAGGGCCCCGTACTGTGTTTGCAGGGCCCGACATCTGCGGGTTTGATCTCAGGAAAGTTCACGTCATTTTACAGTTCAGGAACGAGTATCACGAGAACAAGAAAACCATCAAGTGTAAGGTACGTGCGGTCATACCCAGGGGAGTGGCTTGGCTTTTCTCCTCTCTTCTTTCTCTTTTCTTTCTTTGTATGACCTGTTATTTGACTGTTTTAAAAAATTTATTTATTTTTTGAGACAGGGTCTCACTATGCAGTTCAGGCTGGCATTGAACTCACAGTGATCCTCCTGCCTCAGCCTCCCGAGTGCTGGGATTACAGGCTTGCGCCACCGTGCCTGACCCCCCGGCCCTCCTTTTTCTTTTTTCATTTGAGGCAGGGTCTCACTAAAGTCAACAAATTAATCGCCCAGGCTGGGCTTGAACTTGTAACCTTTTTGCCTCAGCCTACAGGGTGGGAGGGTTACAGGGCTGCGCCACCACACCTGGCGACAGGGCCCCTGGGAAGGATCAGTGGGTCCCCCTGCCGCCCGCAGTCGGCCTGATGCCCCTTCCCCCGAGTTCAGCCTCCTCCTCCGTGGAGGTCAGGGTGTCCGCACGGCTGGTCCCCACTCAATTCTGGGCATTTGGAGCCAGGAAGGAGCGGCTACAGATCTGGGTCCCCCGAACAGAGCAGGCCCAGGGTCCCAGAGGTCAGCCAGCCGTGGACCGCGCCGGGCCCAGGGTAGGCTCAGGGCTGACTGCCCCGGGCTGATCTGGGGCCTCAGGGCACAGCTCAGGTCACCTGGGGGTGGCAGCCGACTGGGAGAGTCTCCTGGGACAGGACCGCACCTGCCCGTTAGCAGAGATGTCGGGCGGGGCACAAGGACGCAGGCAGTGGCTACGAAGGGGTCGTGGAGAATGGGGCGGGGACGCCAGGCCCGGGGAGCAGCCAGTGTGGAATCCCCGAGGGCGTCCAGGCAGAGGCGCCCGGGCCAGGAAGTTGCTGGAGACTGAGAAAAGCTCAGGCCGTGGCGGGGATGGCAGACGGATGCTGGGGTCGGTAGCTTCTGCCAGCGCGCGTTGGGGAGGGGACGTCACCACCCAGGGGGCCGGCGACAAAGCCCTGCAGCCCGGAGAGACGGAGCCCAAAGTGCCGGTCAAGCAGGCCCGAGCTGGGCACAGTGACACACCGAGATGGGAGGCTGAAGCAGGAGGATCACCATGAGTTTGAGGCCAGCCTAGGCTGCCAAGCAAGATTTGTCTCAAAAATAATAAAATAACCCCAAACAAACCAACCAGTGAGAGGGAGGCGGTGGAGAATGGGAGGGGTTAGGCGTGCAGGCTCGGTCACTGCCAAAGGCAGGATGACCCTGCAGGGAGCTGTGGTGTGATGGCTGGTGTGACAGCAGCCCCTGCAGCCTGTGCAGCGCAGAGGGGACAGGAGAGGCCACCGCCCGCAGCTCCCGGAGCTGGCCTGGCTCGGCTTCCCCAGCGATCGGGAGCCGCTGCTGGGTCTAGCAGGGTGCGGTTCAGCAGGCAGGGCTGTTCGTTGACTGCTTCCACGGGGTCGGCCGCTGGCTGCCCGGGACTGACAGAGGGCCCTGCCTGCCTGCCGTGTGCACCGGACAGTCCTCCCCCCCGCCGTGCTGAGAAGCAAGCGTGTTCAGAGGGCCGCCACGCGTTGCCTTTGGTTGCCTCGAGCTCCTGCCCTGGCCTCCGGAGTGCTGCGGTTCCAGCGCACACCGGCGTGCCCCTCTGGTCTGCTCGTGTCTCTCCAGGCCGCGGGTGTGGGGCGCGCGGAACTGGCGAGGGTTTCACCGTGCCGTGCCCTCTGCGTGCAGGTGGACGGCTTCACGCACCTCTACACGCTGATCCTGCGGCCCGATCTCACCTACGAGGTCAAGATCGACGGGCGGTCCGTAGAGCTGGGCAGCGTCGAGCACGACTGGCACCTGACGTCGCTCAGGAAGACGGCGCGGGCGGCAGCGGCGGCGGTGGCGGCTGCGGGCCTGGACGGGGGCAGAGCCGACAAGGCCCAGGTGCGCGGCTTGGCGACCTCGGGTCGGGCTGCGAAGGGGGCAGCGCCCCCCGGTGCCGCACTGCTGCTCCCGCAGGACAGACGGAGGCGGCGTGGCGGTGGCCGCCTCTCCCGGGCACCCGCCACACACCAGCACGGGGCCGTGTGTTTCGCAGAAGGGTTCTGTCACGCTCCAGATGGGAGCAGATAGGATTTTGTTCGTTTTTGAGACAGTCTTGCTCTGTTGCTCGGGCTGGCCTCGAACTCCTGGTGATCCTCCTGCCTCAGCCTCCCAAGTGCTGGGATTACAGGTGCGCAGCACCATACCCTGTCGGATAGGATTTGTAGACGAGTTTTTTCTGTCAGTGCTGGAGACCAGTGAGCCTAAGGCCTCCAGCACGGTAAGCAGCGCCAGACCCCAGGCCCGAGCAGTGCCACACAGTAGTTATTAACAACTTGTCATACGTGGAGGTGTAGCTCAGTGGCGAGCGCTTGGCTAGCCAGCCCTTCCACACGCACCTGTCATCCCAGCACGCGGAAGGCTGAGGCAGGAGGATTGCCACAGGAGTTCAAGGCCTGCCTGGGCTAGAGAGCAAGACCCTGTACCAAACCACACCATACCACACCACGCCTGATATATTTGTTATTTGTATTTCTTGGTCATCCAGTCCCTGTGTGACCCCGGCAGTGGGCGGACCCCCTGTGGTGTGTGGCTCCTCCCACGTCACCTTTCACCCCAACATTTCCCCTTCAGCCACAATGAGGGGCAGAATCCTGACGGTGGGCTGCGGCCTGGGGACCCAGCTCCCTGAGCACGTGGCCTCCCGGCAGGACAGGATGCACAGTGACAGGAGCCCAGGGACCCCGGGGAGCGCTGGCGTGGCAGGGGCCCGGCCCTGCCTCCCTCCACTGCTCTGCAGGAGAGGAGGAGGAAAGACGCGAATTCGCGCCCCTGGCGGCCATGTGTTACAGGACTGGAAGAATCACTTCCTGGACGCCGGGGCCAGCAAGCCGGGCGACTGGAACAGCGAGCTGGACGGGGACTGGCCGGGCGCCATGCTGCAGAAGCCGCCGTATCAGGTGTGTGGCGCCCACCACGCCTGGGGTCGCGCCCGGGCCGTCCCTCCCGCTGTGGCCCGGACCAGCCCGTGGTTGGCTTTTGCAGGACGGCCTGAAACCAGAGGGGATGGACCAGGACATCTGGCTGCACGGGACGCCGAGCAGCGCCAGCTACCTGACCCAGTACGACCTCTCGGAGTTCGAGAACATCGGCGCCATCGGGCTGGAGCTGTGGCAGGTGACTCAGAACTCAGCCAGGCACGGCGAGACACACCTGTCACCCCGGGGCCCGGGAGGCTCAGGCGGGGGCATCACAATTCCCAGCCTGGGATACAGTGAGACCCACCTCGAAAAACCAAACCAAACTGAGCCTGGTGGCGCACGCCTGTCATCCCAGCACTCGGGAGGCTGAGGCAGAAGGACTGCCATGAGTTCAAGGCCAGCCTAAGCTACATAGTGAGTTGAAGGCCAACCTGAACTACATAGCAAGGCCCTGTTTCAAAAAACAAAAAAAAAGCTAACCAGCCAGGGACATAGCTCAGTGGCATAAGCACCTGCCTGGCAAGCGCAAGGTCCTGAATTCAATTCCCCGTACCAAAAAAAAAAAAAAAAAAAAAAGCAAAGCAAGACAGTGAGGGCCTTCTTTTCCCCTGCAGGTGAGGTCAGGAACCATCTTCGATAACTTCCTGCTCACGGATGACGAGGAGTACGCGGAGAATTTCGGGAAGGCCACCTGGGGCCAAACCAAGGTAGGGAGGCTGTGCACACTTCCTGTCAGCCCTCGCCAGCGTCTGGGGATCCCTTGCCGGACTCTGTCATGTGGGAGAGGATTTGGGGGTTTGCCGAGCGAACCCCCAGCCAGCTTGGCACACAGGAGGTTTCCAGGAGCCTCCTTCACCTCCCAGGAAGCGCGCCCTGCCCGTCCCCTCGGGGCCCCCGGGGAGGCTGGGGCCGGCAGTTCCGTTTCTGTAGCAAGTATGTGGCAGCCAGCGGAGGAGGAGAAAAGACTGGTTTCGGCTCAGGGTTCTGGAGAGTCCCGTACATGGTCCCGTGGAAGCAGCCCGTCGGGGTGGGTGCATGTGGCAGAGCAGACCCGCTCACGCCGGGGTGGGACAGGGAGCGATCAGCGCCCCAGGCCCCTGAGGTGCCCAGCCCTCCCTCCCGGCCCCGCCTCTTGGGGCCCCCACCTCCTAATAGTGACCCAAAGGGGCAAGTGTTTATCACACTGGCCAAGTGTAGCAGAGACTTTGCAATATCCACTTTTTTTTTTTTTTTTTTTGGTACCGGGATTGAACACGGGGGCGGCTTCGCACTGAGCTCCATCCCCTGCACCCTCATGTTTAATTCAGAGACATGGTCAGCTAAATTGCCTGTACTGGGCTCGAACTTGTGATCCTCCTGCCTCGGCCTCCCTGAGTGACAGCCCTTGGGTGGGTCTCTCTGACGCCGGAAGTGCGGGGGCCACCAGGCCCGTGGGGGGGGGTGACGCAGGTGCCCTCGGGGCGCAGAGGGCCAGAGGTCCCAAGCTGCTCCAAGGGATGAAGGAAGGGGGCGCAGGCCGGGGGCTCCCTGAGGTCCCTGGGGAAGCCTGGCTCTAGTCCTGGTGCTCCGGGCTTGTGCTGCGCCAGGCTAATGGCTACTCCCCTGTCGCCGTCCCGCGGCCCGCTCCTTTCCCTGCGTGCCCATCTCCTTTCTCATCTCTTACGAGGACGCTTGCGATTGGAGCTAAACGCGGGATCCCACGGCTTGGTCGCGCGCGTGTGCATGCATGCGTGCGTGCATGCGTGTGTGGACCCTTAAGAGGCGGGGCCTGGTAGGTGGAAGTCGGCTGTGGGGCGTGGTCTGATGCGTATTGGGCCCGCCCCTTCCTGTCTGCTTCCTGTCTGCCGTGAGGCGAGCGCTTCCTGTCGCTGGTCCCAGCCTAAAGACGACCAGGCGGGCCGCCACCTTCTGAGCCAAACAGAGCCCGCGCCTTGGCTTGGATTCCCTCTGGCGTTTAGTCACCCGGCAGGGTCACACTGAGACAGGGAAGCCCGGGACGGCTTCTCCATCTCAGGCATTGACCCGATCGGTGGTCGCTGCCCAGCCCCGCACCCGGGATTGGGGTCGGGGTCGGGTCGGGATCAGATTCGCCCAGGCCCTCACCCGGCTCCGCGGCTCCCAGGGCAGGGCCAGTGAAGCAGGACGAGGCGAGCGCCGGCCGTTGTGTCCCTCCAGGGCCCAGAGAAGGAAATGGACGACGTCCTGCTCAAGGAGGAGCTGACCAAGGCCCGCGAGGAGGACGAGGATGAGCTGCTGGCGGGCAGGGTCCACGGGCCGCAGGGCGCCTTCCATCGATTTCACCGGCAGAAGGAGCTGTAGTCCCGGCCTGCGGTAGGCAGAGGTGACTGGTAAAACCTCCATTCTACCTCAGTCTACGTTTCCGATCTCAGTCTGTGTGTGCTCATTTGTCCAGGGCCCTTGAAAAACGTCCCTCGGGGCCGGGGGCTGGGGGGGGGCACTCAGGAGGCTGAGGCAGGAGGGTCCCCACGAGTCGAGGCCAGCCTGAACTCACAGTGAGACCCTGCCTCAGAAAACAACAAAAACCAATTCCCCCACCCCAAAAAGAGAAACAAAAACTGCCCCAGGCTCCTCAGCGGGGTGGGTGGAGTTTTCTCCCTCCAGCCTGCAGCAGAAAGGGTGTCGCCATGGATCTGTGTGGCACAGACGCAGCGTGCTTTTCTTAATCCCTAGGGTTTTGAAAATAAAAGTTGGTAAAACGCATTCTGAGGAAGCGTGCTTCGTGTCTTCTGGTTGTGAATCAGTAGCAGTAGACACACAACCCTTTCACGTGAGATCCACTTTGCTTTTTTTCGCAGCACTAGGGCTGGAACCCAGAGCTTCCCTGTGCAGGGTGAGTGCTCACTTCCAGCCACACCCAAGGCCCGTGGGGCGGCATCTTCACGCCACGTCTCTGGCACCAACATCTCCGGCATGCAAAGATTGCAAGGGCCCCATTCATACTCAGTATATTCGGACAACCTGGGTCCGCAGGGATCCTCGATGTTTTCCCACCCTGTGACCACCTGGTGGCCACCTGCCCTCTGTAAGACACAGTGGGATTCATTTTCCCAGAAGACTTTAATGATTCTTACGTCGACTAATGTTTTTCTTTGAAATAACTTAATATTTTCCTTTCCAGTACTAGAGATTGAGTCTAGGGTCTTCTCACTGAGCTACATCCTCAGCCCTTTTAAATATATTTTTATTTTGAGACAGGATTTTGATAAATCACTCACTTGCCCAGACCTGGCTGGAACTTGCAATTGTCCTGCCTCAGCCTCCCAGGTGCTGGGATGACAGGTGCCCCCCCCCATGCCTGGCTTCGTGTTATCAACACTCTTCTGTTTAATCCCCTGTGTCGTTTCTGTTTGAAACA
Organism: Dasyprocta punctata; assembly: GCA_004363535.1. Taxonomy (NCBI): domain Eukaryota; kingdom Metazoa; phylum Chordata; class Mammalia; order Rodentia; family Dasyproctidae; genus Dasyprocta; species Dasyprocta punctata. The sequence continues at coordinate 52,530 of RJWM01011244.1, read as the reverse complement.
CCAGGAAGGATTTTGCCTTCCAGAGGGCAGGTGGACTGGGATGGCCTCGGAGCCTCGCGTGGGGTGGTCCCCTCCACCTGTGGGCTGCCCAGCTTCCTCGCTGCTTCCTGGCCACGGGGACCAAGCAGCTTTGTGCCTCCCACTGTGAGGTTCCTTCCTGAGCCCCCCGACATGGACCAGGCGTCAGGGCAGGTCTGGCCTCCTCTAGCTGGTGGTGTCCAGCGTCATGATGTCTCTGCCCTGGGAGAGCTGACCGCTGCGCACCCTTGTCCTTAGCTGTCACCTCGGTGGCCTGCTCGGAAGCACCGGTGACCCCGGGCTCGCTGTGACTGAGTCAGCACCCCCCACACCGTGGACCCCTGGTTCACCTACGCATTTGTTAGCAACGCCAGATGCAAAAGGCCCCGCCCCCATCCACAAGGAAGCCAGACCCCCGATGTGGGCTTCGCAAGCCCATGGAGACCCCGGCTCCAGACTCGTCTCCCGGGCAGAGGGCCGACCAGCGGTCCAGCTGTGCCGGTGGCTGAATGGTTGTTGAGTGAATCATAAAGCACAGCATTTATCGGATGGCACCAGAGCTGTCCAGCCGCGATGCTGCTGAAGCGACCCCTGTGGGACACCGGAGAGGAGGGGATGGCCTGTGCAGGGGTGTCTCTCCGGGGCACACCCCACCCGGGCCGCTGTGGCCAGTGGCAGGGAGACGAGTCGCTGAACACCAGTGTCTCAGGCCGGGCTCCCCGGCGACCTCCTCCGTGAGAAGGCAGCGCTGGTGGCCCTGTTTTCGGGAGGTCCCTGGGTGTAGGGGGTCGGTCAGGGGCGTGTCACGGAGACGGCAGGGAAGTGGCGAAGAGGCACCCGGGCATGGGGGTGCTGCGGCCAAGGTCCCGCGGGTGCGGTGAGATCGCCGTCCCCACCGAGCGACCATGGGGCGCAGGAGCCTGGCGCAGCCCTCGCCAAGCCGGCGGCGGCAAAGAGCCGGAGGGGGGAGGGGGGAGGCGGCGCGGAGAGTGGACAGCAGCCCCGGGCCGGGTCACAGGACCGCGCGACACCGCTCCGCTGGGGTCTCGGCGGCCAGCGCGACCCGTGCCCCGCCCCTGCGGTCCTGCTGCACGCGCGCGCGCGCGCGAGACCCCGCCCTCATGGCTCGACCACGCATGCGCCTCCGCATCGTCGGGTCGGCCCCTTTGGCTACGGATGCGTGCGCACCGCCCTTGCAGCAGTGCGCACGCGCGGTTGTGGGCCCGCCCCCCGGCGCTCGGAGCCGGAGTCCGCGGGAAGATGGCGGCGCCGCTCGTCCCCGTCTCCCAGCAGGTACGGGCGGCGGGCGCGGGGCGGGGCCGGGAAGGCCCGGGTGCCGAGGTGCCGGGGGGCGGGGGGCAGCGGCCCGGGCGGGATCCGCGCGGCCGAGGGGCGGGTGACCGGAGAGTGACAGGCGAACCGGGCGGCGGCCGCGCGCACGGCGACCCTCACGGCGCGGGCCCGGCCGCCCCCGCCGCCGCCTCAGGCTCGCTGCGTCCCGGAGGGCGAGGAGAGCGCGCTCCCCCCGGCGCGGCCGCGGCCTGTGACCCTGCGGGCTCCGGCGCGGCGCCCACGCGAGCTGCCCGCCGCTCGCACCCCAGAAAGGCGGTCGCGCGTCCTCGGGTGCCCCGGGGCTCCGCGGAGGGGCAGGGTCGGGGCGCCGGGCGGGCGCGCACGGCGAGCTGCGGGCCCCCGGGAGGGCGTTCATTCATTCCCGCGTGTCCTCCCCGCGCGAGCGCGCCTCCCCGGGCCACAAGGTCGCTCGCCTCTGAGCCCCCGTGTCCCCTCGCCGCAGCCGGTTTTGTTGGTCCCGACCCCCACATGAGCAAGCACTTTGCGGGGCTCCCTCGGTGCCGCGCGCTGCCGGCGGGAGGACGCGGGGGCAGGCGTGGTGTGCCCCGGCTCGGGCCGCTCTGCTTTTGTCCCAGTGTCCTTGGGTGAAGCGCCCGGCCACATCGTTCGGAGAATGGGGCCCGCACGGGGGGCCGCTGCAAGGGTGGACGGCGGGGAGCTCTGGGTGCCCGGCACCCGGGAGGCACCCCGGGCTGCTGCAGTCATTGTCACCCTTTAATCCCTATCAGATGTGGTCGTTGGGGAGCGCGGACCGCGGCAGGTGCGGATGCCAAGCCGGAGGGGAGCTGGTAGTTGACAGGCGCGGTCCCTGGGCTGAGCAGGCCGCCCGGCGCGCTTGTTAGGGCTTGCAAGAACCAGCCACTTTGCAGCCCTGTCGCTAAATGAATGGTGCTGGAGGTCAGTGGTTATTGAGTAACGCGTTCTTGTAACAGATTGTGAATTGCTCTGTAAACCTCCAAGTGTCCTGCAGATACTAGGTGGAACTGGTTTACAGACAGGTCTGGCTGTGGTGTCCAGGCTGGCCGCAGACCATCCTGCCTCGGCCTTCTGAGTAACTGCCACTATAGGCGCCTGCCTGTGCACTTGCTATTAGGTGTTAGTATTACTATTTTTATTATTGACTTTTTAAATTATTATTATTATTTTTTTTGGTACTGGGAATCAAACTCATGTCATGCTTGCCAGGCAGGCGCTGTGCTGCTGAGCTATATTCCCGGCCCTTACTGGGTCTTTTTGAGACAGTTTCACTCTGCAGTCTGCATTGGCCTTCAACTCACTTTGTACCCCAGGCTGGCCTCCGACTCACAGCCATCCTCCTGCCTCAGCCTCCTAAGTACTGGGATTACCGGCATGTGCCACCACACCGCCTAGTTGTCATTATTGATAGCTAAATACTGAAGTTTTGGGGTGTGTGGGGGCGGTGAGGCTCACCTGAGCGTACTGAAGGAGGAAGCACTGCTCCGTTTTAAGATTTTCTGTGTGGGGGTTTCCTTTTCCTACTTCCTAATTTTCACGGTGGCCCTGGTTTGGGCTGGGTGATGACAGCAGCTGATGTCCCGTGAGCGCCGTGGAGTTGGGTCTGGTGACGTGTGTGCATCCTCAGGCCTCGTGTCCCTGGCGCGGTGGCTGCTGAGCAGGGCCCTGATCTGTGAGGTGACAGTGGTCCTGTGAGCGGGGACGCGTGAGTCCCGGGATCCTCCCACCTCGTCCACCTCCGTCCTCTCCCGGCGCACACCCAGCCCTGCCCCGCTGCCCTCCTGCCCGCAGTCTGTGCTCTGTCCTTGCCGAGTGCCCCAGGCTGGCCATGCCTCTTCCCAAAGCACTGCCCCGTTGCCCCTTCCCCACTCGCAGTGGCCGCTCAAGGTCATCTTCCCTGGGCCCGTGTGGCTCCTCACACAGCTGCTGTCCATCTGCTTGGTGTCCAGCAGGTCCCCTGACGTCTGTGTGTCCCCGACCCCCGCAGGCTGGGCACTTCATAGTTGCTGACCCCGTGCTGACCCACGAGACGGGCGCTGAGCAGGCCCCGTGCGAGGCTCACGTCACTTTTCTTCCCTGTGGGCTGGGCGGGGCGGAGGGTGGGGACAGACCTCGCGGGATTGCCGCCGGGAGATGAGCGGGTCCTCTGGCCTCTGACATTTCCGGTCAGCGCCTGCCTGCGCGCTGCTTCCTGTCCCTCGGGTGGGGCTGGATGTTATCTGGGCCGGGTTTCTTCCTCGGGGTGGGGAAAGGCCCGTCAGCATTCTCCGCCGTGGCTGAGGCTTCTCTCCCGCGGCTGCTTGTGTAGCCTTCTCCCATGCAGCTGTGCCCGAGGCCCGTCTCCCAGGCACGGCACAGGTGGTGTCCGGGCAGGGCAGCAGAGGCCTGGTGGGCTGCGTGGCGGCGGTCAGGGTCGCCTGGTGCGCGATGGGCCGACAGCCTGGCCGTGGGTGGTGGGGGGCCGAGGCCTCCCCCACCTGCTCCTTCTGAACAGGGTGTCCTGACCCTCAGGGCAGCGTCCTCCCTGGGAGCCCTTCCTGCGGTGCCCGTGGGTCTCCATCTCTCCAGCAGTACCTCCTTGACTGCGGCCCGCTGCGAAACAGAAGCACCCCGCACCCCCACACCCCTTTCCCTTTGTGTACCGTGGCCCAGGCTGGCCTGGGACTCACTGTCCTCCTGCGTCAGCCTGCGAGTGCTAGGGTCACAGAGTCTCCTTGTGTAGGTGAAGAAGCCAATCCTGACAGGATGCAGGCGCGGGTGGCACAGCTCCGGGTCGGGCCCCACACCCGCCATTGCTCCTCCTCTCCCGGCTCTGCAGAAGGCCTGCTGGGGCCGGGGGCTCCAGCCCAGTCTCCCGTGGCTCCTGTCCCTTTCTCTCTTCCTCTGGGGTGGTTGCTCCCCCTCCCTTGAGCCCGAGTGGCAGCCTGGGAAGGTGGCTGTGGGTGGAGAGTGGCCCTGGTGCCAGCGGCAGCAGTGTTCCTGGCCCTGCCTTCTCTGGCTGACCCGAGCGAGCGTGTGCGTCTCGCTCTGCGCTGAGCTCCCCAGACGGGGCAGTACCAGCGAGCTGGGGTCCTGTCTGCCACTCCCGCTCCTGGGGCCTGGACCGAGGGCCTAAGCACGGAGCTGCGTCCCTAGCTCCTTTGTGTTCAGAAGCCTCTGGCTAAGTTGCGAAGTTGCCCTGACTGTACTCGAGCTTGCCATCCTCCTGCCTCAGCCTCTCAGCTTGCTGGGATGACAGTCGTGTACTGTGCCTGGCTTTCATTTGTATTTATTGTGCGTGGCTAGGGCTGGAGCCCAGAACCTCAGGCACGTCGTCGGACGCTGGATGAGTGCGGGATCCTGAGTTATGTGCTGGCCCTATAGCCTTCCGTGAACGTTTCGGTTTATGCCTTTGTCTTACGGTTTTTTCCTTCTTACTTGTGTTTGTTTAAAAGAATAGGTTTTTTCCAGCGCTGAGCCTGACCCCAGCTGTGGGTTATTATCTGGACTTCCCATCCTACCCGGCAGGGGTGCTCTGCCCAGGCCCTGCCCCACTGCCACACCCCAGGCTCAGGTTCCGGTTTGGGAGCTGGGGTAGGCAGGCGCCCTGCGAGGCTTCCAGCTGGGCTTTGGAGGCCAGGGCTTGGAAGAGGGGCCTTGGCCCCCAGGCCCACGCTGGGGCAAGGAGGGCGTGGTCAACTGAAAGCCACGCCCCTGGGTGGGGCTAGAGGGTGGAGACTCGGGACTGGCGGCCTGGGGCCTGGGCTTCAGCTCTCCCTTTGGGAGGAGGCCACTGGAGGCTTGCTTGGCCCAAGTGTCCAGACAGGGTCAGCGCGGGGCCAAAGATGCTCGCTGGGGCTCTGCGGGCCCTCGGCCTTCTGCTGGCCGCTGCCCACCACGCGGATTGTGGGCTTCCTTGGTTTCCTGGTTTTCTGAGTCAGGATTCCAGAATGCTGCTCAGCATGGCCCTGGACTCGGGCTCCTCCTGCTCAGCCTCTGGAGTGCTGGGTTAGAGGGGAGGACTTGAGCGCAGCCCCTCCTCCTCCTCCGTCTGCCCTTCTGTCCTGTAGGGCCCTGGCCCACCACCCGCCCCCTCCTCCAGCGCCACCTGTCGGGGCTCTGCTGGCAGCTGGTCCTGGCCCCGGCCCTTTTCCCCTCAGCTCCGGGCCAGCTGGGCCCTCCCAGAGGAATCCTGTCTCCCCTCTTCTGTTTTTGCGAGACTAGGGGTCAGAGCCTGGGGCTTTCTACCCCTGAGCTGCATCCCAAGCCCTGCTTATTCACCTCAAGGCATTGGTCTTGCTGAGTTGTCCAGGTGGGGGCAGCCTCATGACCTTCCTGCCTCAGCCTCCCTTGGTGTTGAGGTCGCAGGGCGTGAGCAGGCTTTTTTGTTTGCACCAATGGCGATGGATGCCTGCGCTGGTCCAGACCCCGCCCCGCGCTTGCGTGTCCGCTCACAGAGGCGAGGACACCCCGGTGACGCCCACGCGCTGGAGTGTGAAGAGGGGCAGTCCCTCGGTGAGTGCCAGGTTTCCCTGGGGTTGTCACCAGCAGGCGTGTGTCCCTGGACCTGGAGCAGGGACTGCCTGCTGTGGCCGTCCCGGTTGGAGGAGCTGGGCACGTGCGACAGGAGGCCACAGCAGGCCCCGGGGACTGGGTCGCATGCAGAGCACATGCCAGCGTTGTCCCCCGTGGTACCGGCCCGGAGCAGTGCAGAGGAGGCTGTCCCAGGGGCTTCAGAGACCAGAGGGACGGTGACGGACTGTGCAGTGGCCGTCGGGACGGGCCCGCGGAGTGGGGAGCGAGCAGGAGAGAGAAGCACCCCGCGAGACCGATCTGGCCAGGACAAGATCCCCAGGCTGCTCCTTGCGTCCTGCGGAAGCAGCGGGTGCCTGTGGCCTGGGTGCTCTGGCCGGCGCCCTCCCCTGACCCCCGCCTGGCGGGGCCCACGGGACTCCAGCTCCAGAGCGCGGTGGTCACCGCCCCTCCACGTCGCCCTGGTCCGCAGTCATGGCCCCGCGCTTGCGTGTCAGCTCACAGAGGCGAGGACACCCCGGTGACGCCCGCGCGCTGGAGTGTGAAGAGGGGCAGTCCCTCGGCGAGTGCCAGCACACGCTGTGTCGCTGCCCCAGTCCTCCTCTCTCTTCTCTTTGGGGTGCCGGCGCTGGGGGCCCCTGCCTGGAGCACACATCCTCCCTGCTAAGGAGCGCAGCTCCCCGGGGGGCCCTGTCCCCCGCACACGCCCAGAGAGGAGGAAGGTGATCTCCCCAGTCTGCCGGCCGGCGGGTACAAAGAGAAGAGGAGCCAGGGAGCGTGTGCAGTTCTGGGGTGCACAGCCTCGGCAGAGCCTGTCCCTGCGGTGGCCAGCTGCCCCGGCCTGGGCGGCTCGAGCCCTGGGCAGGCCCCTCCGTTGCTGTTCAGACTGACTTTGCTGTGGGGCCCAGCACAGGCCAGTAGTTCCAGCTACTCAGGAGGCTGAGGCAGGAGGGTGAGTTTGAGGCCAGACTGGCCAGCAAAGCGAGCTCGGTGCGTGGCCCTGTGTAATGGCAGGGCTGGCCGAGGGAGGGGACCAAGGTGTCTTTGTGGTTTGTTTTGTTTTTTGAGATAGGGTTTCACCATGTAGCCCGGGCCGGCTCTGAACTCAGAGCCGTCCTCCTGCCTCGGCCTCCCACGTGCTGGGGTGACAAATGTGCCACCACGCCTGGCCTGAGCAGCTCCGGGGCTCCCTGCCAGCCTGCTCTTGGTGAGCGCAGGGGCGCGGGAGGGGCCCCGGGAGCTGGGCCCCAGGCCAGGAAGTGGCCATGCCTGGCGGGCGTGCGCATGCGCTGTTAGGGGACCTGAGAGCAGCGCGGGTCTGGACCCGACCCTGGTCCAGGGCTGAATAACACACGCGGTGTCCGGGTCCTGCTGGCGGCCTTGGCCTGCCTGCCCTGCGTTGTGCGCGTGGGCTCCTCGGTCCACTTGGCCAGACTGAGCCGTGGGGCGGTTTGCGCTCTGAGCCCCAGCCCCAGCCCTCCTGCTTTTCCGAGATAGGGCTCTGCTTAAGTTGCCTGGGTGGGACTCAAGCTTTTGATCCTCCCGCGTCAGCCTCCTGGAGTGTTTAGAGAACAGGTGTGCACCACTATGCCGGACTGTGTTCAGCCATTTTTTTAAAGAGGCATACAGGGTTTATTAGAGTTTTAAAAATATGTACTCAGGAACTGGGCTTGGTGTACACACCTGACATTCCAACACTCCGGAGGCTGAGGCAGGAGGATCACGGAAAGTTTGAAGCCAGCCTGGGCTACGGAGTGAGTTCAAGGCCAGCCTGAACTGCATAGCGAGACCCGTCTCTAAATAAACAAACAGGTAAATGTACCCACTCAAAGACTCGTGCTGGGCCCGGCCCTGGGGAAAGCTGGGCGTGGTTGGTGCTGGGGACGCTCGTGTGTCCTCGGCGGTGGAACCCAGGGCCTCGTGAACGTTTGGAAAGTTTCTAGGTGATTCCTGGGGGAGGAGGGCACGGCCACCTGGAGGTAGAGGGTGACCCCGCTCCCCCGAGGGAGGAGGCAGGCGGGGAGGGGAGTTGAGATGAATGACTTTAAGCTGTTCTGCCTCAGAGCATTTCTTTGGAAGCTGTGAATCTCTCTCTGTGGCTTCTGATCAGGTTTCTGCCCTCGTTCTGTCCAGGGAACTAATCCCCGGGCCTGGCCCGCTGTGCCGGGCCCCGGGGGTGCAGACGGGGAGGCCAGCTCGCTGGCTGTCCTGCGGGCGCAGCCTTCCCTCCGGGGCGGCCGGAAGCAGGGTCTTCCTTGTCTCCTTCCTGCCTGGCCTCCTTTCCTCTGCCTGCAGCCCCACCCGCCGACTTCACCCCGATTCTGTTTCTGGTTTTTTCTTTTCTTTTTTTTTTTTCTTTTGGTACCTGGGATTGAACGCATAACCTTGTGCTTGCCAAGCAGGTGCTTATGCTGCTGAGCTAAATCCCTGGTCCCTGTTTTTGGTTTTGGAACAGGGGCTTGCGGTGTACCCCAGACTGAGCCTAAACTTGCTACGTGACCCAGACTGGCTCAGGTCTGAGGGCGATTGTCCTGCCCTGCCTCCTAAGTGCGGGACCCACAGGCGTGGCCTCGGGTGAGGAGGCCGGTCTGGTGGCTGTGGGCTGTGCGGGTGCGGCGGGCGGGCTGGTCTGCGTGTAAGTGCGCCGTGACTGCGTGCGCTTCTGGCCCCGAGCATGGTACGGGGACCCGGACCCTCCTTCAGTGGCCGTTACCAACGCAGTGGGCATTTCCCACTCACTGGGCCTCTCTCCCCGTGTCCGGCTGTGCTGTCGCTGGGCCACTGACTGTCCCGGTCCTGGGGTCCGCCCCGCCTGCCAGGCAGCTCCTTCCGAGGGGCCCGCCCTGTGGCACAAAGCCCGAGGGCACCCTGGTCGTGGAGGCCCCGCTACTGTGTGGGCTGGGGGTCTGGTGCGCTCCCTGCAGCCCCAGGCCGCCATCCTGCTCTGCTTCAGGGTGGCTGCGCTCAGGGAAGCCCGGGGCTAGCCACACCCAAGCCGCCCGCGCCCACCTGCTGTCCCTCCCGGGCTGTGGGCAGGCTGGGCGGGCTGGGTCAACCTGCGCTGCGGCGTTCAGGGGAGGGGCAAGGCAGGTGCCGCGTGACCTATGCCTGTGAGCCCAGCACGCAGGGGGCTGAGGCAGGAAGACTGCAGGTACCACAAGGTCAGTGCCAGCCTAGAGCTGCTGTCCCCCCGCCTTACGTGAGCGCATGTGCAGACGCACCCTGACTCACCCCGAGATTCCAGCCAGGGAGCCCAGGGTGATCGGGAGGCCTTGAGTGCCGGAATGCCTGTCAGCCCAGCCCAGGTGATTTGGCGAGACTGAGTCTCAAAACCAGCCATGCAGCAGCTCACAGGGGTGCTTGCCTGCATGGGGCCCAGGCTTCCATCCCCAGCACTGCCAGACCAAAACTGAGTGTCCGCCCTCGCCAGCGGTGGAGCGCTGAGCCAGGGAGGGCCCTGGGCACCCACGGACACTGACCTGGCTGCGTCCCGAGAGCCGAGGGCTGCAGCAGCAGCGCACGCCTGCGGGCCCCACGCGCTCACCCGGGAGCCCCACGAGGCAGCGGCTGGGATGCGGGGGAGTGGGGGCAGAGCTCAGGGGAACATCCAGGTCCAGGGGCGTGAGGCGGATGGCCGGGGAGGCATGTGGCTGCGCTCAGGAGGCCGAGGCCAGAGGATCGCACAGCTTCTCCCCGTCCCCTGTCCCCAGCAGTGTGGTGACTTGGGGACCCTATTGAAAAATAAAGTAGGACTGGGGAGGTGGTTCAGTGGAAAAGCCCTGGGTCCGGGCCCTGTTCTGGAGAGACCGAGAGACAGACGATCAGAGTTTTCTGAGTTGAATGATTACTTTTTTTTTTTTTTTTTTTTTGCAGCACCGGGGATCGAACTCACAACTTTGCACCTGCCAGTCAGGCACTTAAGCCACTGAGCCAAACTCCTGGCCCTAGTTTTTTGAGGCAGGGTCGCACTATGTAGCTCAGGCCAGCCTTGCACTCACATTGTAGCCAAACTGGCCTCGAACTAACAGCGCTCCTCCTACCTCAGCCTCCCGAGTGCTGGGAATGATTACAGTTGTATTCCAAAAAGTAATAAGGAGGAAGCGTTTGCTTTTCTGCTGTCAGTCGTGTTGTCGGTGATTGTCCAGAGCTTTGAAGTGTTGTTTGGTACCTGATTTGGTTTTGTTTTGATTGTTGTTTTTTGGAGACAGTCTCGCTGTGTTGCCTAGGCTGGCCTTGAACTCACAGCGACCCTCCTGCCTCAGCCTCCAAGCACTGGGGTCAGAGTCGTGCACCCCACGCCCCGCTTGCCTGGTGCGTTCTTGTACTTCTCGCACCGCAGCTGCTGGGAGACCATGTACCTGTCCCAGTGAGGCCCAGCGGGTGAGCGCTGCCTGCGTGTTCAGTGGCCAGGACTGCTGGCCTAGCGGTGGGCAGGCCGCCCGAGTGTGCTGCTACAGGCCCGCGCCCCGCGGTGGCACTCAGCCCAGATACCGGGGCCCAGACCCACCGCAGCACCAGGACCCCAGCACGGTCCTCGTCCCTCGGGAGCTGTCGGCGGGTGCTGTGGTGTTAGCGTCCTGCACTTTGCGGCTGGAGGCCCTCGGGTGGCTCAGCGCTGGGCCGGGCTGGAACTCGTGATCCTCCCGCCTCAGCCTTGCTGCCAGGGGGACGCTGCTCTGGTCCTCTGCGCAGGGTGCTGCGGGGCGGCTGCCTGTGGAGTGCGCCCTCCCCTCCGGTCTCCTGCGACAGCTGTGCGTCCGGTCCCCTTCCACGCTGTCTCGGGGGCCCGCCCTGGGCTCCCAGGCCTGGCCTGACCCGGGCTCCATGCGCCATGTACCCCATGTGGGTCCATCCATGGGGACGGTGGGCACACTGGGTGCCCATGGCCCCAGCTCCCTTGGCAGCTCTGTCCCCTCGGGGGGCCGGAGAGGAAGGCCATGCTCTGCTGGTGGCAGTGAGGGGAGTGTTCCTGGGGGTGGCGCCCCAGCCTCTGCTGGTCTGTCTGGGCAGTAACGGTGACGTGCGCCTGCAGGTCTCTCTGTTAGGAGGCCAAGGCAGGTGGGTGCCCTCAGCCTGGAGTTCAGGGCGGCATCAGAGGGGGCAGCGCTCCACGGGCGCCTGCTGACCACTGTCTGTGGTTTGGTGCAGGTCCCCGGCGGGAATCCGGTCTACGACTCTTACTACAAGCAGGTGAGTGGGGCCCGAGGCCCTGCCCAGCCCTGTCCGCGTGGGGCCTGTCCTCGGTGAGCGGGTTCCAGGCTGCCGCTCTGGCCGTGCTGCAGGCTCAGCGCTGCGGTGTCCCCCCAGGTGGACCCGGCCTACACGGGCAGAGTCGGGGCGAGCGAGGCTGCGCTGTTCCTGAAGAAGTCGGGGCTGCCGGACAGCACCCTCGGGAAGGTGGGTGTGCAGGGCTGGTCAGCCGGGCGTCCCTAACTGCGCCGTGGCGGCCACAGCCCCCGTCACACTCACGGGCCTCTCTGTGTCTCCGCAGATATGGGACCTGGCCGACCCAGAGGGGAAAGGGTTCCTGGACAAGCAGGTACATGCATGTGCGCAGGGAGGGCGCTTCCCTGCCGCGTCCCCTCCGTGGGGGCAGAGCGGCCGTGCCCAGGGTGGATGGCGTCACTGGCGGGCGAGGGCTCTGACACCGGCAGGGCCGCACTCTCAGTGGCTTGGATCCTTTGCAGCGTTACCAGTGATTTAAAAGCTTAGGACTTCACGTCATAGTCACACGCTGTGGTGCACACCTGTCATCCCCGCTCCTCAGGAGGCTGGCACAGGAGGATCTCAAGTTTGGGTCCAGCCTGGGCCATTTAGGGAGACCCTTCCTTGAAGTGAAGATTTTAGACAGGGCTGGGTCAGTCCTCAGGACTAAGGAACCAGGATAGGAAGCCCCGTGTGTGTGCTCCGGGCAGTTAGAGATCTCACCCGGCAGGGCTCTGGAGGCCCCAGGGGACCTGGCCAGGCGGCCGTGCTCTCGGGGTGATGGTGCTCAGGCGGGGGAGCCTGGAGGGATGGTGCACCTCGGCTCCGGGGGTCCGCCCAGGCTCCGCGCCGTGCTGGGGGTGGATCCCAGCATCACTGCGTGCGCCCCAGCCCTAGCCCCTGCTGTTTGCTTTGGTTTGAGACAGTGCCTCAGTAGGTTGCTAAGTTGCCAAGACGGCCTGAACTTGAAATCCTCCTGCCTCAGCCGCCCAGAGTGCTGGACGATAGGCAGGTGCCACTGTGCTTGGCTCCAAACCCTTTTTTAAAACCTCTACACGTATTGGTCCGTGGTTGACCCCTTCTCCTGAGTGCCGCTGGCTTGGTGTGCAGCAGCGTCCTGGGCGGGCCTGGCCGGGCACCTGTTGCGCCGTCTGCTCCAGAGCTCGGTCCCGGACACGTGCTGACGACGCCCTTCGGCTTCCAGGGCTTCTACGTGGCGCTGAGACTGGTCGCCTGTGCCCAGAGCGGCCACGAGGTCACGCTGAGCAGCCTGGCACTCACCGTGCCGCCGCCCAAATTCGTGAGTGCCATGCGCGCCCCGGGCCTGTCCTGGCCTCTCTGGGGAGGTCGGCTGAGGGACCGTCAGTGTGCCGCTCTGCGGTTCCTCGGTCCCCATGCGTTCGCTGCCCGGCCTCCCTGCTACCCGCATCCTTGCTCGTGGGTAGCTGTGGGCTCCGCCGTCCTGGCGCATGGGCACACGTGTGCCGGACTGTGTCCCGTGTGCTTCCTGCCGCAGCTGAGCCCACGGGTTTCTGTTTCTCCTCAGCATGACACCAGCAGCCCCCTGATGGCCCCGCCGCCTTCCGCAGAGGCCCCCTGGGCGGTGCGGGTAAGTGACCAGGCTGCCCCTCACGCGGAGTGTTCAGAACCATCGCCATCGCTGTCACCCCGCTGCTAGCTGCTCAGGAGGCTGAGGCAGAAGGATCACAAAGGCAGACCCCGCCTGGGCAGTTTAGTAAGACTGACTCCAAATAAAAGTTACGAAGGGCAGCCAGGCACGGTGGCGCACGCCTTTAATCCCAGCACTGGGGAGGCTGAGGTAGGAGGAGCGTTGTGAGTTAGAGGCCGGCTTGGGCTACAACACGAGCGCAAGGCTGGTCTGAGCTACACAGTGCGACCCTGCCTCAAAAAATTAAGGCTGGGAGTTTGGCTCAGCGGCTTAAGTGCCACTCTGGCAAGTGCGAGGCTGTGAGTTCAATCCTCGGTGCCGCCCAAAAAAAAAAAAAATTAGGAAGGGGCTGGGCATGGTGGCGCACGCCTTTAATCCCAGCACTTGGGAGGCTGAGGCAGGAGGATGGTTATAAGTTTGAGACCAGCCTGGGCTACAAAGTGCGACCCTGCCTGGAAAATACTGGAGCTGGGAGGTTGGCTCAGTGACTTAAGTGCCTGCCTAGCAGGTGCAAGGTTGTGAGTTCAATCCCCCATGCCACAAAAAAAAAAAAAAAAAAAAGATTGGGTCCCACCATGTGGTTCAGGCTGGCCTTGAGCTCACTGTGTAGCCTGCTCGGCATGAGTGCTCCATGGATCCACCTGCCTCAGCTCCTGCGGGAAGGAGAGCCCACCGTTGGCCCAGACTTCCCATCATGGCTGGGAGCCCCCCTTCTGGACCCCGACGAGGAGTGGCTTTGTCCTGAGGAGCTGTCCCCGAGAGAGATGGAGTATTCCGGGTGTCCTGGGCCCCCGGCCGGGTTACCCAGGCCTCAGCACGGGAGCCCCGGGGTCGGGCCTGGCCCTGGCCTCGCCCGCTCCGCAGCGCCACTCCGTGGCACCGTCTCCTTCCTTTCTTCCCTTACACTTGGCTTTACCGTGTCTCTCGCGGGTGGGGGTGGAGCGGGGCCTCCCGAGGGCCGGGCCGGTGCCGTCCACGCAGCCTGGCTGCAGCCCTGACCTCTGAAGTGCCAGGCGGGCGCCGCAGTTCCCCGAGTTCGCAGTTGCCGAGCGTTGCGCGCCTCCTGAAGCTCACCCGCTTTTGAGCTTTGGGAACGGAAGCCGGGCCTTCAGACTGTGCCGCATCCCCAGCTCTTCTTCTTAACTCCTGGTTTTGAGACAGATTTTTTTTTTGGTACTAGGGATCGAACTCAGGACCTCGCACTTGCCAGGCAGGTGCTTATGCCACTGAGCTAAGTCCCCGGCCTTGAGACAGGATGTTACTAAGTGTCTTAGGTGCTCAGGCTGGGCTGGAACTTCGCACCCTCCTGCCTCAGCCTCCCAAGAGTGCTTGGGTGACAGGTGCATACCACCGCGCCCGGCATTTGGCTGTGGGAACAGGGCTCCCATGTCGAGTTGACTTTTGGTCATCACTTGCCTCACTGCTGGTCCTGGCGGGCCCTTGGCGGTCAGCAGGAGTGCCCTGTCTTCCTGGCAGGGACACTGCCCTGCACCCCGGCAGCAGCCAGGGCAGAGCAAGCCCCCAGAGGGCTGCCCGTCGGGGTGTGGCTGCCATCGGTGCCAGGTGCTCGGGGACGTGCGCTGGCAGCCCCCGGCCTCACCCGGCCCTTCTCCCGCCAGGTGGAGGAGAAGGCCAAGTTCGACGGCATCTTCGAAAGCCTGCTGCCCGTTAAGGGCTTGCTGTCCGGCGACAAGGTCAAGCCAGTCCTCATGAACTCGAAGCTACCTCTCGACATCCTGGGCAGGGTGAGTGGCCGCGGCTCGCTCTGACGTCCTCGCTGCTGTGCCAGGGCTGGCGGTCCCCTCACCGTCCTGCTGCTGTGGGCCTGCGTGTCCCTGTCCTCTTATGTCTGATCCTAAGTCCTTTCTCTGCTGCCTGTCGCGCTCAAGGCAAAGGTACTTTCCACTGAGGCATCCTTTTTTTTTTTTTTTTATTGTGGCACCGGGGATCGGACTTACAACCTTGTGCCTGCCAGACAGTTGCTTGAGCCACTGAGCCAAACTCCCGGCCCTGGTTTTTTGAGGCAGGCTCACACTATGTAGCTCAGGCCGGCCTAGCTTGCGTTGTAGCCCAAGCCAGCCTCGAACTCACAACGCTCCACCTACCTCAGCCTCCCGAGTGCTGGGATTAAAGGCGTGCGCCACCACGCCCGGCTGAGGCGTCCTTTTTCAGAGACCCTCAGCTGGGTGCAGTGACGTACGTGTGTCATCCCAGCCTCTGGGAGGCTGAGGCACGAAGATTACACGGCAGAGCCCAGGCTGGGCACTTTAGTGAGCCAGTGAGACCCTGTCTCAAGGAGTGGACAGGCGACGGCCGGGCTCCTTTCCCAGTGCCTGCACAGAGAACAGGAGCCAGTTTGGGGCCGGGGCCGGGGCCGGGGCCGGGGCTCTGGTCCGTGTGGAGGTGGCCGCCGTGGCAGGTGGGTTTCAGACGCGGCCCTGGCGCCCCTAGGCCTCCACGCTGCATCCGCCCCGCAGCAGTGGGAGAGGCGCACGCACGCAAGGCCCTTCCAGTGTCCCCGAGGATCCTGCCCGGTGTGGAGGCTGCCCCTGCACACCCCCACTTCCCCGGGAGGAGCCGGGCCCAGCTGAGGTGCAGGCCCCAGTCCAGCTGTGGGCAGGGGTCTGAGGCAGGGGCTGGGCGGACACCTGGTGAGTGTGGTGGCCTCGGAGGGGTCGGAGGCCCGCGTGACCGGCCAGTGCCGCACCCGGTGGCTCTCCGCACCCAGCATCTCCAGCTGCCCTGAGAGCCGAGGGCGGGAGCCCGGCCAAGCCCTGGCTGCCTCGCATAGTCTCAGGTCACAGCCCGGGACCTGGGGACTCGAGGGCGCCCACCAGCCTGCTGGCCACGCCTGTGGGGCGGTGGCAGGTGCCTCTCCGGACCCCAGGTGTGGGGCGACGTGACCGTGCCGTGGGCGCGTCGGGGCCGCCGCGCACTGGTCCTGGGCGCACAGCCCTGCAGGGCGGCCCCACGCATCACCGCGGCCCCTCGGCCCTGGCTCACACCCCACCCTGCTCTGCCCGCAGGTCTGGGACCTCAGCGACATCGACAAGGACGGTCACCTGGACCGGGACGAGTTCGCTGTGGTAGGCCTGCCCTTCTGCCCGGGAGGGAAGTGCAGGCCGGGCCGGGCCAAGGGGCTCCCTGCCTCTCTGGGGCTTAGCCGCTGTCCCAGCTCCCTGCCCGCTGGCCACGGCTCCTCCGCCCCCTCCTCTGCCTGGCCACAGGCCAAGGCAGGATGCAGGTTTGGGCTCAGCCGGGGCACCTGAGTGAGACCCGGCCCCGGGGGTCTCGGGAAGGGACAGGGACGAGGCCCAATCACAGGGCAGCCTCCCCGGCTGCTTCGGGTCCGTGGGTTTGGGGCAGTCAGGAGTTTGGTCTCTGGGTGGGAAGCGGACCTGTGCGCCCAGGGCGCGTCCTCTGCCGCAGGGATTTCACTGCACCTGTCAGGTGGGGTCACGCCTGCCGGCCATGCTGGCCTTGGAGTCACGGCAGTCCTCCTGCCTCAGCCTCCAGAGTGCTGGGGTTTTTTTGTTTGTTTATTTTGTTTTTTCTTACTTTAAAGAGTAAATAAGTTTTTATCTTTCTGATTTGAGTAATAATTGAATTAATTCCAGTCAAGTTATGTTAATGGCCCCAACATCATCCTTTGTTGCACAGGGTTTACTGGGGGTAGTTCCTGCCGGGGTGGGGTTGCACACCCGTCATCCCAACACTCGGGAGGCTGAGACCGGAGGGTCGCTGTGAGCCCAAGACCAGCCTGGGCTCCATGAGTTCAGAGCCAGTCTGGACGACAGCGAGATCCTGTCTCAAAAACCAAAACCACCACCAGAGCAACACCACCGAGCGTTCCTGGATTGCCAGAGCGGCTGCGGCTGGGCAGGAGCTCCATGCTGAGCTGGAACGAAGCCCTTGATGCTCTCCGCAGAATGCAGTTGTCCTTTTTTTTTTTTTGGTACCGGGGATTGAACTCACGATCTCTCGCGTATCAGGCAGGCACTTTGGTCACTGACCGGCCCTATTTTTTGAGACAGGGTCTCACTATGCAGGTCAGGCTGGCCTTGAACTCACTTTGTAGTCCAGGCTGGTCTTGAACTCACAACGCTCCTCCTGCCTCAGCTTCCTGAGTGCTGGGATTGCAGGTGTGTGCCCCCACGCCTGGCTTGAACGTGGTTGCCTCAGCGTGCGTCCGCATCCGTGCTGCTGTTGTTGGTGTGCGGTAAACGGGCACCGTCTGAGGAATGACAGTGCACGTCTGCCCGCTCACCTGCGGCCGGTGGGCGCCCAGCACTGGGGCCGGGCTCCTGGTGGGCGCGGCCCTGCCGCGCCTTGGTGACGGGAGGCGGGGCGGGCGCGAAGCGTCTGCCTCGGCACGGGGAGTGTGCTCTGTGTCTCCGTCGTCGTCGTCGTCGTCTTCTCACTGGTGGTTCTTGTCCATTTATTTTTCGGTAGCAACACAGAGTTCACATGAAATTCCCCGTCCTAACCTCCTGGGCAGGCCTTGAACTCGGCTCCTCCTGCTGCGGCCTGTCGAGTGGCTCGGGTGGATTGTAAGCCCACACCTTCGTGCCCGGCCATTCTAGCCATTTGTAAACAGGTTTTTCCCTTTTTGTTGTGGTGCAGACACAAACACGACGTCAGGTTCACCCCGTAACTGTGGCGGGTGCGCAGTGCCGGGCGTCCCGGACGTGTCACGCCAGTGTCGCTGCCGGCCCCCTCCAGACTTTCTGATCTTCTGTTTCCTGCTTGTTTGGCCTGCGCCTGGCCTTGCCTCCCCGTTGGTGATGGGCCTGGGCTCCGGCGCCCAGCAGCGGGGTCCCGGAGCGGGCCGCGTCGCCCCGGCCTCCTGCGTCCTGCATGGCCCTTGTTCAGTTGTTTCCCGGGATTTCCGCCAGGATCTGTGTTGGGTCTGCGAATGGATCCTGGAGTGCCGAATGGCTGGTTTTCTTGTCACCATTAGTTGTCCCTTGAAAACTGACTCAAGGCCAGGTGGGGTGGCCTGGACCTTCAAAGCCAGCTCCTCAGGAGGCTGAGGCAGGAGGATGTCAAGCTGAGGCCAGCCAGAGTGTACATCACGGAGAAACCCCCGAGAAGCACATCAGAAGCTATAGGGGGTCAGCTGCGGCCTGGGCCCGTCTCTGCTGCTCACTTGAGATGTGTCCTGCTCGGTGGCTTCCCCGTGCCCCTCTGCCGGCTCGGGCCAACCGCCTATCCCTTGTGCCCGCAGGCCATGCACCTGGTGTACCGGGCCCTGGAGAAGGAGCCCGTGCCAGCCGCGCTGCCCCCGGCACTTATCCCGCTGTCCAAGCGCAAGAAGCCGGCGTTCCCCGGGGCCGTGCCCGTGCTGCCCGGCAGCCCCCCGCCCAAGGACAGCCTGCGCTCCACGCCCTCGCACGGCAGTGTGAGCAGCCTCAACAGCACGGGCAGCCTGTCCCCCAAGCACGGCCTCAAGCAGGCACAGGTACATCCGGCCCGGCCGCCCCCAGCCCCTCTCCGTGCCCACCGCGTCCCCTGTGCCCACGCCCGCTGAGCCTCCACCTTGCAGCCGGCGGCGGCCTGGGTGGTGCCGGTGGCCGACAAGATGCGCTTCGACGAGATCTTCCTGAAGACCGACCTGGACCTGGACGGCTACGTGAGCGGCCCGGAGGTGAAGGAGATCTTCATGCACTCGGGCCTCGCGCAGAGCCTGCTGGCCCACATCTGGTGAGCAGGCGGCGCCGGCTGCCGGGGCCAGGGGCTCTGCGCGGCCGGCCGGAGGTTTAGCACCCACACCTCGGGCCCTCGGCCTCCTCCCTGGAGAGGCCACCTTCTGGCTTGTCCCTCAGAGCCCGGGACCTCTGAGAGGCCCGGTGGGGAGCAGTGAGAAGATTAGCCGGGCTTGGCAGCAGACTTGTCGGGAGGCCGAGGCAGGAGGATTGTAAATTTCAGCCCAGCCTAGGCAACTTACACCTTTCTTCCTTAAGTGATTTTTGAGACGGGGTCTCATTGTGCAGTCGAGGCTGACCTTGAACTCACGGCAGTTTTCCTGCCTCAGCCTCCTGAGTGCTACAGTTACAGTCCTGTGCCGCCACGCCTGGCCTCAGGTCTTGTCCCGACATAAAAAAGCCCTGGGTTCAACTCTGTGGTCCCAAAAAAGAAAAAACCTGGGAGCAGAGCCCAAAACCGAGCCAGTCCCCAGGGCCGGGGGCCTAGGCTGACGGGGCCGCCGCACAGGGCGGGACCCACGGCGCCTCGGTGGCAGGGACAGGCGCGGGGGACGACGGCACCAGCTGCCCTGTACACCTCTGTCCTCGTGGCCTGGTGGGGGCCGCATGGGGCCGAGGCCCGCTGCCCTCCAGGTGCTGCTCCTTCCTGGCCAGGGGACGACCACAGAAGGCCGTGTGGAGCCCACAACCGGGAGGCACGGGGGTCCCTCGGTCAAGGCAGCCTGGTCAGTGCGGCGGGAGCCTCTCCCCAGGGATAGAAGGGCCAGCCCCGTGTGGCAGGCGCGTTCACTGCGGCCTCAGTGCCCAGGCATGGCGTCTTCTGGAGCCCCAGGCCCGTTCGGGACCCTGCCGGGCGCCACTCGGAGTCAGCATGACCGTGCAGGCGGAGGGGATGCAGAAGGCCGCAGTCGCGCCTGACGTCCCCGCTCCCCCAGGGCCCTGGCCGACACACGGCAGACGGGGAAGCTGAGCAGGGAGCAGTTTGCGCTCGCCATGTTCCTCATCCAGCAGAAGGTCAGCAAG
Source organism: Dasyprocta punctata (assembly GCA_004363535.1). Lineage (NCBI taxonomy): Eukaryota > Metazoa > Chordata > Mammalia > Rodentia > Dasyproctidae > Dasyprocta > Dasyprocta punctata. The sequence continues at coordinate 33,069 of RJWM01011244.1, read as the reverse complement.
GGCGTGGATCCCCCGCAGGCGCTGGCGCCCGACATGGTGCCCCCCTCGGAGCGAGGCACCCCGGTCCCGGTGAGTAGCCACTCGGCCGCCAGGTGGCGCTGGTGCCCCGCCGTCCTCGGCTGCCAGCTGGCCGGCCTCGCGACGCGGCCCTGCCTTTCCCCAGGACGGTGCCGGCCCCCTGGGCTCCGGGGAGTTCACCGGGGTGAAGGAGTTGGACGACATCAGCCAGGAGATCGTGCAGCTGCAGAGGTGCGTGGCCCGGCTCCCGTTCCCCTGGGCGGGGTCCCCGCTGCTCGCCATCCCGCCATCTGTCACTTCACTTTCTTAGGGCCTTAACGTCGCCGGGGACAGGGCAGCAGCCTGGGGGTGCCAGCTCAGCGCCCGCAGCTGGGACACACCCCTACCCCGAGCTTCCGTGCCGGCCTCTGCCGGCTCTCCTGGCCTGGCCCCGGGGGCCAGACGCTGCTGGCACTCTGCCCAGGGGAGGAGGCTTCCTTTGCTCCCCACTGGGGGTCCTGCCTGGTCCCGGGGGCTTGGGGTGGCCGCTGATGGCATGGCGCATGGAGGGAGACCCGGCTGCCGCTCGTCTCCCTCAGCAACTGGTCTCGGGGGCCTCTGAGGCCCACATGGTCTCTTCCGAGGCTGTACCTGTAACACGACCCTGGGCCAGCCGCACGGGACACGCAGCCACCTAGGCAAGCGGTCACGGCATGGTCCTGAAGCCCGCACCCGTGGGTGGCCTGCGTGTCCGGGAGGTCGGGCCAGCGCCTGCTGCGGCTCCACTGACCGTGCTCAGCCGCCGTTGCTGTCCGTGCAGGGAGAAGTACTCCCTGGAGCAGGACATCCGCGAGAAGGAGGAGGCCATCAGGCAGAAGACCAGCGAGGTACAGGTAGGCGCCGCACCCTGGCCCCTCGCGGCTTACTCTGAGGCGGGGTCTCTCTGGGTTGCCCGGGCCTCCCAGAGTGCGGGGAGATGGGCCTGTATGCTGTGCCTGGGGTGTACCGTGGAGCTGGGCTCCCTGGGGCATCTGGGGACGGAGCTGGTCTGAGTCGGCCCCGCGCCGCACAGGAGCTGCAGAACGACCTGGACCGGGAGACCAGCAGTCTGCAGGAGCTGGAGGCCCAGAAGCAGGACGCGCAGGACCGGCTGGACGAGATGGACCAGCAGAAGGCCAAGCTCCGGGACATGCTGGGCGACGTCCGGCAGAAGTGCCAGGACGAGACACAGACGGTGGGTGGCGGATGGGCGGCCTGGAGCCTCCCTTCCCTGCTCCCGGTCTCCGTGTCGAGGGCCTGGCTCTGTCTGATCGAGGCGTGGCAGGGCTGCTGTGGCGCCAGTCTCTGGGGGTGGTAGGCGGTCCCCACGTGAGGTGTGCGTATGTCTGTGTCCTGCGGTTCTGTGTGGCGCTGGCAACCCCCCCCAGGGCCCCCCACGGTCCCAGAGCCAACGCCTGCCATCCTCCCGCCTCGGCCTCCTGCTCTGCTGCTCCCGGGGGAGGTGGCCCTGCCTCCCGGGCGCCCAGGTGTGCATCGCTGCCCGCTCCCCCCGCAGATCTCCTCGCTGAAGACGCAGATCCAGTCGCAGGAGTCGGACCTGAAGTCGCAGGAGGACGACCTGAGCCGCGCCAAGGCCGAGCTGGGCCGGCTGCAGCAGGAGGAGGCGCAGCTGGAGCAGAGCATCCAGGCCGGGCGCGCGCAGCTGGAGACCATCATCAAGTCACTCAAGTCCACGCAGGACGAGATCGGCCAGGTGCGGCTGGCTCCGCCCCTTGGGGGGGGCTCTGCCCGGCCTCCGGTCACGCAGAGCGCCGGCTGGCCCTGACACCTGTGTCCCTGCCGCGCAGGCGCGGAGCAAGCTGTCCCAGCTGCACGAGAGCCGGCTGGACGCGCAGCGCAGCCTGGAGCAGTACGAGCGGGCGCTGGACAGCGCGGGCCTGGCCGAGCTGGCGGCCCTCAGCGAAGGCGTCGCCCTGGCCGAGCGGGGCGGCTTCCCAGCCATGGTAAAGGTCGAGTGAGCCCCGCAGTCCGGGCCCCAGCAGAGCCCCGAGGCGGCCGGCGCGGGCGTCCCCTGGGCCCTCCAAGCCCCGGGCTTCCTGCCTCATGCTCCCTGCTGCGCCACACTGCCGGGGTCCCCTCCGCTCCCTCGAGGCTTCTGCGCACGCGTGTACGCCTGGGGGCGGGGCTTCCTCCCGCTGTCTGCCACCAGCTTGGTTGTTGGGCTCAGGCACTGTGCCTCTTGCCCTCTCTGCCAGTGCCCCCTCCTCGCAGTTCCCACCGCCGCCCCGCTGCAGCGCTGTCCTGTGTCCTGGGGGGACGCCGGTGGGCCGGGACAGGTGGCCACCCGCCCCCTCGGGTTCTTGTCCTGTGCGCCTTCTCGGTCATCTCCGAAGGGGCGCAGTGTCCGCGTGGCGCCGAGCCCCAGCCGCGTGGGCAGCCGCCCTCCCCCTGTGCAAATACACTCGTGAAGCTGCTCGCGCGGTCGTTTGCGTTTCTTCCCGAGCGCGGGGCAGTGCGCTGCGGGGCGCGCCGTGGTTCTGGGGGCTCCCGGCTCTTCTCTGTGCACCCTGGCAGCACCGAGCCCAGCGTCTGCTCCTGCCTCCGGCCGGCCGGCGCCCTCCCCCGCCAGGCGCCGTCCAGAGGAGACGACCGCCGGGAGCTGTCACCGCGGTCGGGGCCCGGCCCTGGCTCTCTGTCCCGCTCAGTGCGGGGCACCCCTCTGGCACGGGGACAGCTCTGTCCCCACACCTCGTGCTGGCCGGCGCGGTTCTTGCCTGGCGGCCCTGGGTGGCAGGGCTACAGTGTCGGTCTCCCTGGGAGAGCGTTCCAGCTCCGAGGCTGTGAGGTGGTGGGGAGCGCGCACCCCACAGGTGTCCCCTCCTCCCCCGGCGCGGGGGTCCTCTTGTGACCAGGGTGCCCTGCGCCATCGCACACCCGTGAGCCGCGTCTCCTGGGCACGGCAGGACAGGCGCGCGCGTCAGCAGCTCTGAGGTGGCCCGGTGGCCTGTCCGTTCTTGGGCCACGTCCGCCCCGTCCTGGTTCCATCAGAGACCTCCCGAGCTGGGGGATCTCCGGCACCGTCCGTCTGTGCCGTCGCCCCACTGCACCCCCCTGGAAGGCACGCGGAGGCCTGTGGCCTCCAGCTTCTGACGCCCACGTCCCGGGCCCTCTGCTTAGCTTCCTGGGGACCAGCTGGGTCCCCCCCAAGCCCCAGGGAAGGAAACCTTCCAGGCAGGCGGAGGGAGACAGCCCCGGCCCCGGCGCCCCGCCACACGCAGCCTCGAAGAGCCATCGTCCCGCACGGTGGTGGTTCACCAGGTCCGAGCCAGGCGGGTCCTCAGGAGGCCGCCGTCCACTCTCCCCACCCCCAGCCCGTGTCCGCCCTGGGGATGTGCCCTTCAAAAGTCAATGTTTTTTGCTCCTGGTTTGAATATGCTCGCTTGCTTCTAGAAATAAGCACCTTTTTTAAAAATGCAAAGTGCGGTGCACGCTCTAGTAGCTGCAAGCGCAGGGCCCCGCTTCCTCGTGGACAGCCGCTTCTCGGCAGAGGAAGTGCATTTTCATGGGTGTATACACAGATGTAGTTTTTTTCTTTCGGCACTGGAGGTTGAGCCCAGGGCCTTTGCACTGAGCTACACCCCCAGACCTTCTGTTTTTGTTTGTGTTTTGTTTTTGGAGACGAGGTCTCACTAGGCAGTTCAGGCTGACCTTGAACTCTCTATGGAGCCCAGGCTGACCTCAAACTCCCAGCAGTCCTCCTGCCTCAGCCTCCCGAGCACTGGGATTACAGGTGTGTACCACCACACCTGGCTCGACCTTTTCTTCTTTTTGAGACAGTCTCTAGCTGTGTAGCCAAGGCTGGCTTTGAACTCACTTTGTAACCCAGGTTGGCATGGAACTCATACTGATCCTCCTGCCTCAGCCTCCTGAGTGCTGGGATTACAGGCGTGCAGTTTTCTTATTTTTTAAATTTGGAGACAAAGGCTGGGCTTGAGCTCGTGCCTCCTAGAGCGCTGGGGTCACGGGTTCCAGGACCCCCGCCCCCATACACACTTGCTGGCGGCCAGGCCCGGAGGAACCTGCACCTCTGGCGGGCTCCTGGGGGCCTGCAGGACAGTTCCATCGCTGTCACCTTGTGACTCGGTGACTTAGCTCTACCTAGCTAGGTACTGCTCTCTGCTTTTCCTTTTCTTTCTTCTTTCCTTTCTTCTCCTCGTATCTCTCTTTCTTCCTTACTTTCAAGATGTCTGCTGTGTCTCTGAGGCTGGTCTTGAAGTCCTGAGCTTGAGGGACCATCCCGCCTCAGCCTCCTAACTGCAGTCACTGCCGATGGGCACTGCTGGGCCCAGCTCTAAAAAAACTAAAAGCATTTCACAAATTAGTGTCGCTGAGCTAGACGCAACAGAAGCGCATGGCCTTGGTCATCTGTAAGCACGTGGCTGGCGGTGCTCAGCGGCCGCCTGTCCAGCAGCCGGGGCCACCGCCCCGAGCCTTGTGCTGCTGCGGGCAGACCCCGCCCCTGTCCCTTCTGCCCCGGCCCGTCCTCCGGCCTCTGCGCAGTGCCTGGGGCGTCGCCGTCCTGGGCCTCCCTGCTGCGCGCAGTGCTGGTGAGGTGTGGAGACCGCGCTGGGCTTAGACCGGCAGTGACCACGCCCCTGTCCTTTCTCCTCGGTGTTCTAGGACGACCCTTTCAAAAGCAAAGCCTTGTTATTTAGTAACGACGCCCAGGACCTGCCCCCGGACCCCTTCCAGGCAGAGGACCCCTTCAAGGCCGACCCCTTCAAAGGCGCTGACCCCTTCAAAGGTAGCCACCGGCCCTGCTTGGCGCTGCTGGGCTCCGCCTGACGGGGTCCTCAGGGCCCAGTCCTGGCCACAGCAGCCTCGGGACAGCGGGGGCACCACGCCTCCCCGGCCCCCGTGTCTGGCCGGGCGCCCCATGTGGGGAGCCCCGCACAGCTGCCGCCCTCTGCTGTCCCCTGCCGCAGGCGACCCGTTCCAGAGCGACCCCTTCGCGGAGCAGCAGGCGGCGGCCGCAGGTGAGGCCCCTTCCACATCCGCGGGGCCGGCAGGGCCAGCACAGCTCGGCCTCTTCTGGTCTGACGCGGGACAGTGTGGCCTGCGGCCTCTCTCTGCGCCCTGTCCCACCGCCCGCCCCAGTTGTGCCTCACCCAGTTACGAGGTGTGGGGCTCTGGGGCCAGGTGCCTGTGCACCCCGCACGCAGGGGCGGACAGAGTCCAGCCCATCCCAGGCCGTGCGCCGGGGTGGCCCCATCCCCAGCATCCCGGGGACGCGGTCTGCGGCGAGGCCACAGCAGTGGTGTCCTGGCCCAGTGCGGTCCCCGCCTCCCTGCACGTCCGTGAGCAGCTGCTCGCTGCCTGGTCTCAGCACGCGTCCCTCCAGCGACCGCGTCGCCTTCCAGATCCCTTCGGAGGAGACCCTTTCAAGGAGAGCGACCCATTCCGCGGCTCGGCGCCTGACGACTTCTTCAAGAAGCAGGCGAAGAGCGACCCGTTTACCTCAGATCCCTTCACGAAGACCTCGTCCCTGCCCGCCAAGGTGAGTGGCCGGGGAGCCCGGATGTGACGGACGGCGGCCTCCGCACACGGCCTCCGCACGCAGCGAGTCCCCTACCTTGTGGGTGAGGGGCTGTGGCGACCTGGTGTCCAGGACCCGGGCCTCCTCCTGGACGGCCAGGCAGCCACCTGGCCCGCACTGTGGAAGGTCAGGAGGGATCAGCCTCCCTTCATTGCCCAGTGACCCCGGTGAGCTTGGGCAAGTTCCCTCTGTCCCCGTGTGTCCCCAACTCTGCCAGCAGCTGTCCACACTGCTACTTCATCTCCCGAGAAGGCAGCGCAGCCCCACCCCACAGGGACAGGGCACACGCTCACCACTCCGGCTGCTCGGGGAGGCTGAGGCAGGAGAATCCCCTGAGCCCAGGTGGGAGCTCTAGACCAGCCTGGGCCACATGGCGAGATCCTGACTGGGCGGTCACCCCGACCAGTGTTCTCCGGGCCCCGGGATCTTCCAGAACGCGGTCCTGGAGGAGCCTGGGCCAGGCCACCTCGCAGGGGTCGCTCTGCTTTACACAGAGGTCTCCCTGCCTCTGCCTCGTGGTGAGGTGCACGGGGCGGGGCCTCACAACCGCCAGCGCTGCAGCCACACCCAGGCCCAGCCGGGCAGGACCCACTGGCCCGGAGAGGCTGTCCCCGCGGCTGCTCGGGTCGGGGCCATCCCTGGACGGAGGCCCGGGCCCAGGCCCTCCCCAGCCAGCCTCGCCGTCCCCTGCTACGTACACCGCTGTTCCTAGCAGCGCTCGCAGGGTCTGTCTGGCAGCCGAGCCTGCCGCGCCCGGCAAACTGTGTGCCCTCTCTCCCCAGCTCGACCCCTTCGCGTCCAGCGACCCCTTCTCCTCCTCCAGCGTGGCCGCAAAAGGCTCAGGTGAGACCACGCCCTCCCGGGCTCCTCCTTAGGTACAGGTGCGCCCTGCCGGGGTGGGGCACTCTGTGTCCCCAGGGCCAGAGCCAGGTTCCCGGAAGGCGGTGGGAGGAGCTGGGGATGCGGCCACCACTGTTGGGGCGGAGCCACACGTCCTCTTGCCTCAGCCTCCCCATGCTGGTCCTCGTGGCGCCTCTCGGCTCGGGCTGTGGGTTCCCCTGCGTGTGCAGTGCACCCCAGACCCTGGCTGGTGCTCGGGCCCAGGCTGGGAGGCAGGCGCTCGGCACCTGGAGTCAGCGTGGCTGCGTGGTGACAGTGCGGAGTGTCGGCCGTGTTCCCTGCCCCAGGTCGGGAAGGCTCTGTGTCCAGGCAGCACCGCCTCTCCCGGAGCCCTGGCTCCCGGTTTCTTGGGAGGCTGAGGCAGGCAGGCCCACCGGGTGGCTCCTCCCCCGTCCTGCACTGTCCCCCTGCCCCAGGACAGGAGGCCGAGGCGGAGCCTGTGCTCCTGAGGCGGGAGCAGTCGCCTGAGACTGCCTGTACCTTGCAGACCCCTTTGGGACCCTGGACCCCTTTGGGAGCTGGGCCTTCAGCGGCGCCGAGGGCTTTGCCGACTTCAGCCAGATGTCCAAGGTAGCGCTCCAGAGCCGGCTGGGGCTCGTCGGGTGGGAGGGATGGGCCCCGGGGTGGTCCCCAGGCAGGACCCGCCGCAGTCCTAGGACCCTGTGTGCCCTGGGGGACGGGAGAGGCTGCCGCCGCAGGGTGCGGACCTCCCAGGCTGGGCCGTGGGGCGGGGGCAGCAGGCGGCCTGGCCGGCCCCACCCAGCGCGGGGCGCCATCCCCGTGTCCGCAGGGAGCGCAGGCGTGCGGGCCCCTCCCGTGAGCACTGTCGCCACACCACGCCGCAGGCTCGGCCTGGAGACGTCCGCCTGTCCGTCCGTCCACCTGTCTGTCCATGTGCGCGTGGCTGCATGCGCTCACTACGAGGTCGTCGGCTCCCAGTGTGTCCTGGGTCCCCAACGCCCCTGCCTTCCCGCCGCTCCGCTGGCCCTGCCTCGCTGGCCCTGGGCTTCGGAGGAGCTCGAGGACTCCCAGGTCCCTGCGCCGCCGCCGCCGGCTGAGGAAGGGTCCCGGCCGCCCCCGAGCCCGGCCGCAGGGGCAGGAGGACGGGCAGCCCCTCCAGCCGCAGGCACGGCCACCGGGTTCCTCTGGGCCTCGCGCGCTGATTTTCAAGAACAACAGCGGGGTATAAATAAACGTGCAGGAAACGAAAGTGCCCGCGGCGGCTGTTTGCTTTCTGAGCTTTCTTCTGTGCAGGCCCGCGTCCCCACCTGGGGGCCTGCCCAGCACATCCCCGCTCCCGCCCCAGCCCTGCACCCCGAGCCCCACCCAGCCGCGCCCCGCCCCGCCCTGCCCTCCCCAAGATGCTGCCAGATAGCGCTGACCTCAACCGCACAGCTTGCTCGAAAAACACGTCCCCAAACATGTTTTCAGAGCACAGGCAGAACAAAAATAAGAGCGATTGCCTGACACGGCCCCTCCTCCCCGCTCACACCTGGAGAGGCCCTGGACGGGCTCCTGGGCACTGCCCTGTTCTGAGCGAAGCCTGCTCTGGCCTCGCGCCACCCCGAACAGCGCCCCACTCAGCCCGCCAGGCGTTCTGCCCCCCGGCTCGGGTGGCGGGAGGGTGTGGCCCTGGAGCTGCCTCCGGCCCGGCCTGTACCCTTGGCCCCTACCCTGGCCCGTACCCTCGGCCCCTACCCCTCGGCGCCACACCTCGCCCTCTACCCCCCTCCCCAGCTGCTTGGCGCCAGCCTGTAGGGCGGCTGGGGGGCCGGCTCCGCGTCCCCTCCCTGGCAGGGTGTCCCGGCAGTGCTCAGACCCCTGCGGGGCCCAGAGAGCCCGCTCCCACCGCCTGCCTGGGTCGGCCATGCCCTGGGGCGAGGCCACACGGCCTCCGAGGAGGTCACTGCTGCGCAAGGCGCGGGTCAGGCCCGGGGAGCCGGGAGGCTGACCCACCGCACGGGGGACAGTGCCCAGCGCCGCGCTGTGCTGTTTCAGACCCGGGGTGCTGGCCTCCAGAGTGTGCCGGGGGTGTTGTCGGGCCTCAGGTGGCCCACTACGGAGGAAGCCACGGCCAGAGTGACCGTCACGTCCTCCAGCGCCCCAGCCTGCCACCCGCTTCTGTCTGTCCCAGCCCACAGAGGGCAGCGTGTCTGCACGTCTGCCGTCTCGCTTGGGAGGCCGCGGCAGGGGTCCCGAGTTAGAGGCAGGCTGAGGCCAAGGCAGGCTGAGGCAGGGCGTGGACAGCGGGGCCAGGCTGAGAGCTCGCACCCCTCGTGTGGGCAGCGCCCGTGGGTGGGTGGGCGGCCGGCCCTGGCCAAGGCCCTGCTGCCGCTGGGACAGGGAAGTGTGATCCGGCCCTGCCTCGGCTGCACTGTGTGCAGAGCCAGGGGGCGCTGAGCAGACCCCAGCTGCCTGGGCGGCCACAGGAGAGCAGTGACTGCTCGTGGACGGAGGAGGCCGCCCCGCGCAGTGACCGTGCCCTCTGCTGTCCTCTTGCAGCTCCCGGCCTCAGGCCCCTTCTCCGCCCCGGCGGGGGCAGGCCTCGCTGACGACCCCTGTAAGAGCCAACGGGACACGCCTGCCCTGCCGCCCAAGAAGCCCGCGCCGCCGCGGCCCCGGCCCCCCAGCGGTCAGTATGCGCGCCCACCAGCCGTCCTCGGTGCCCCCGGCCCTCGCAGGCTGAGTACCCCGCTGGTGTGGGGAGTGTCCTCTGCCCCCTCCTGCCCTCAGGCAGCCCAGGATGGATTCCAGGGGCCGAGGCCCACCCGTGGGGTTCTGGCGGTGTCGAGCCAGCCCTGCCCAGGGCCCTGCGTGCTGGCTGGGTGGTGGAGGGTCACGGCATCCCTGACCGCAGCTGTCCACTGTCACCTGTGCAGGGCCGTGTACTGCGCTGCCCGCCTTGGCTGTGTGCGTGATAGCTGCGTGCACGGAGCCGTGCGGAGCCGTGGGCCGCAGGGTGGGGCAGCTGCCGCAGAGCGGGGTTCGACCTCCCGCCCCGGGGCCCCTCCCCCCAGGCCTCAGCGGTCCCTTGTGCGCGTGGATGCGGGCGGTCAGCGCTGCTGGGCCGTAGCTCCCAGCTGAGCCCGCTCCCCGCGCTCACCCCAGACTGCCGGCCCTGCTCAGCTTCCGTGTGTGTCCTGAGGCATCGTCCCCCGCCCACCGCTCAGCTGAGCCCGCAGGGATGTCTCGGGGGGCCGTGCTCCTGCGCCCTCCTCACTGACTGTCCCTTCCCGGTGGGGGCCAAGCGGAGGTCCTGGAGGCCGAGGGACACCCAGCCGCCCAGGGAGCGGTATGGGGACACCGGTGCTGGGCCCCGCGTAGCCGCTGGTTCCACTGCTGCAGGGTGCAGCCTCATCCAGCCTCAGTTTCCCCAGCTGCCAGCATTGGTGTGGGTGGAGCCCGTGCCTGAGCGCGTGCGCAAGAGAGGAGCAGAACCGGCGCCTGCCTGGGGTCCCGCTGGCCCTGGCGCAGCGCCCTTGCGGCGCGGTGGAGTCTCAGGCTGGCCGGGGTCTCTGCCAGGGAGGCCGGGTGACAGAAGGACAGGCCGCTCGGTCACTGTCCCTGGGGGCTGCGTGCTGGGCCATGGGGACCCCTCCCAGCCCACCGCACCCACACGGAGCGCAGGAGACCCAGGACCCTGGCCGCGTGTGCAGGCCCAGCTCCTGGCTCAGGGTTTTCTAGAAAGGTCCTGTGGTGCCGAGCGCAGCAGGTATCAGTGTGCACCCCGTGCTCCCGCGCCCCCCAGGCAGGTGCAGAACAGCCCCGCAGCCCGAAACCTGGCCGTTGGCGCGCACCTCCCCCAGGTAAACAACGGTGTGCGCTGTGCAACGGCCCGCGGCCCGAGATCACTCAGCTGGCCGGGTTTCTAGGTAAAAGTTGTTGACTTGCACAGAGAGAAACAGATTTTTTTAAACGCAGGAAGCGGCTGTGTGGGTGTCAGTGATTGGGCCCCCGCCGCGCTGCGATAGTGGGCTCGGGAGCCGGCCCCACCCTGCCACTTCCTGCCGGCAACAGGCCTGCGGTTCCTGCAGCCCGGTGACACCAGCTCACCAGCCCGTAACCTTTCACCTCTCCCCACGGCTCGCGGGCGGCCTGGGACACAGGGAGCCCCGTCCCCGCGTGGAGCGGGAGTGCCGGGTCACCTGCCTCGGGGACAGGCCCATCCGGCACAGCCTCGCTTTCCCTGCCGCGGTCACGGGGTGGCCCAGGGCGGGGCTGGCAGGATGGGCCTCGGAGGTCAGCACCCCGGGACGGAGGACGCAGCTCCTCCTCCGCCCGGCCCGGTCGGCCCCAGGCGCTCCCCGTGCGCCCGTTACGCCCTGAAACCTCTTGTTGGTTGCATAAGAGCCACTGCTAAAATGCCATCTCCAATTTAGCGTGCGGTTAGCACCTCGGCCCTAGCCTCAACTACTCTAATTCCGTTCCCACGACGATCTCACACCGACAGGCGCGGCCTGGTCCCTGTCCCCGCGAGCAGGCGGCTCTGGACACGGGCCCTCTGCCTCTGACCTGCGGCTCTGCCCGGGGTGCGCCGCGCTGGGCCAGGCCTGGGGTCCCCAAGGGGAGGCGGATGCGGGGTTCAGCCACATCTGCCTACCGGGCACACGCCCGCCCTCCCGCCCGCAGGGCAGCTCTTGGTGCGCGAGGCTCACCTGTCCCGGGGGCACAGCGGGGGCTTCCCACCCCAGCCCCAGCCGCCCCAGCTGGCACCCTGGGGCCCGGGTCAGCGTCCTGCTTCCAGACTGGTGCAGGCCTCCTCTCCCGTCCCAGTGCGGCCCCTCCGGGCTCTCGGGTCCCCCACGGGCCTTCCGAGAGCCCCCACCCGCCCCTGCCCCAGTGCGCGGCGCCCTCGGGCGATATATCCCGCACGGGCGCGGTGCCGCCCCGCTGGCCCTGCACAGGGCTCCCCAGCACCTCACCCGGGCAGCCTCTGGGCTGCCGTGGGAGGGCCCTGGGACCCGCCCCCAGGGACGCCCGCTGGGAGGACAGGCCCGGGTGTGGACACACTCCAGGCCCCACACCACCCGCCTGCCGCTTTCTGGCCCCAGGCTGACGCAAGCCTGCTTTTGCAGGTTCCTTAGAAACGTGACGGGAGCCTTCTAGCAATGGCGCTAGAACAACATTTTGTTACTTTTGGAACAGGGTTTTGCCCACTTTCCGAGTTGCCCAGGCCCGGCTCTGAGTCTGTGTCCTGCCTCAGCCTCCCAGATGCGGGGGTAGCCGGGACAGTCTGCGCCACCTCGCGTCAGGTTGGCCTTGGCCTTCGCGGGCTGGACAGCAGCCCTTCCTCCCTGCTGCGGGCCCCACCCCCGGAGCCGAGCCCCTCGGGCTGGGCCGCTGCAGAGAGGTGTCTGAGCGTTTGCCGGGCTCCGCAGCTCGGGCCCAAACCTCATCCTGTTCCTTCAAAGCACTCAGCGGGTTTTCTTCAAGTTCGGTAAATGTTTTTAGTGGAAAATCTCAACGCCGTGATGGTGATGGCGGGGCCCCCAGATCTTATCTCCGGGCTCCGCTGCCTGCCGGGCGCCCTTTGATCTGCGGGTCCCTGCCCGCTGCCCCCCAGGGCCACCCCTCGGGCTTCTCCGCCTTCCCAGGGCTGCGGCCGTCCACGTGTGGGGCGGGACAGCGCGAGCACGTCCAGGCCGTGTCCCCCGGCAGGTCCAGCCCTGCGCGCGGCAGGCGGCGGCTCCGTGACCGTGGCTGCAGTGGAGGCCCGTGCTGCCCGCGTCCTGGGCAGTGGGTGTGTGGCACGGATGTCACGCAGCTTGGGGCCTTTCTTGTCCCCTCCCACCTCCCGGTGTCCTCCTCGTGCCCGCGTCTCCCCGTGACCCCCGGCCTGCGGGCGGCCAGTGCTGTCCTCCTGCCCCGCGGGCCCCGCGGGAGCCGGCAGTGTCCCCGCCGCGCTGCCCGTGTGTGCAGGGAGCCCTGCGTCCCCGGCCTCCCGGCCCCGAGCCCACCGCGGTGTCTCCCGGGACGCAGGGCCGGGACCCTCGGGTGGGTTTCCTGGAAAGCCCTGTCCGGCCGCCCGTCCCGCCCGGCCCGTGGGTCCCGGGAAGCTGGCGCAGGGCGGGCGGCCCCGGCCGAGCTCCTGCAGCCTGCTGTGGTAAACCAGCCGCTCACATTGTTTTTGCCGAAGCCGGTGCCGTGTGTGGTTTCGGTACACCGCTTGGGTAACTGTTGAAACTGCTGTGGTTTGGAAATGAGCTCTGTTTTGCTTTTTCTCGAGCCCTGCATCCCTCTCTCCCGGCCGTGGGGATCGGGACGGGGGCTGCTGTCAGCGCGGTGGCCGGGCGCTCCTGCTTCTCGCTGGAGCCAGCCTTCTCTGCAGTGGGTCCTCTGGTCCCCGCCGAAGGTCCTTAGGGGTTAGGGTGCCAGGCTGCGTGCCGGAGACGGCCCGGCTGGCTGTCACACTGCTTAGGTCTTGCTTTGTTTCAGTTTGATTCTTGAGACAGGGTCTCCCTGTGTAGTGCACAAGACCCTCCTGCCTCAGCCCCCTGAATGCCGGACTCAGTGACGTGCCGAGAGGGGAGCTCCGGGGATGCTTTCCGATCCCTCCCTGCCCCAGAGCCCCCGGTCCGGCCCGGGGCAGGTTCAAGTGTCCGTGTCACGTCTGAGATAAGCGCTACCTCAGAGAAATCGGAAAAACGATTAAGGAGTAAGCAGAAGTGGTTACATAAAAGCAGGAACCAGCCCCGGTGCCTGGGAGGCGCGTGGCCAAAATCACCCTGCCACGCAGCCGGGCGGCCCAGGGTCCGGGCAGCAGCGCCCCGGGGGCGGCCCTGGCTCGGGACATGGCTGATCGCGGATGTTTCCCCCGAAAACGAGCGCGGGGCAGCCGTTGCCGGGCCCTGGTTTCGTGTGAGGGCTGTTGCGATTTGCGACAACGGTTTCCCAGGGCAGAGTCTGCTGGGGGTTCTGGGCTTGGCGGGAGCCTCAGCCCTGGCTCGCAGCAGCCCCGGGGCCACAGGCTGGAGCTGCACACCCTCCCTTGGGCTGTCCCTCTCCCTGGCCTGAGTCCTGTCACCCCCGACCCCGTTCTCTCGGTTCTCAGTTCTCTCGTTGGCACTCCTGTCGCCGCCCGCTGCCACAACCCGAGGGACCCAGGGGAGAGCTAGGCGCTGTGGCGTAGATCTGCAGCCCTGACTCTATGAGGAGGCTGAGGCAGGAGAATCTCAAGCGCAGTCCTAGCCTGGCAGTGGGGCCGGAGAGCAGCCTGCACTGAGGGAGGGCGAGGCCAGTGCCCCCCGCCCAGGAGGAGGTGGTGTCTTGGACCTGGGGCTGGGCCATTGGGTAGCCGGGGACACTGAGGCCAGGGCCGGACTGGGGAAGCTGAGGGAGAGGAGGCGGGCTGCGGGACAGGGAGCGTGGCCCACGGGTGACGCCTCCTCGGGGTGCTGCGGCCTCGCCCCGACCTGGGCGCCCAGGCTGCAGTCTCCCGGGGTGGCCTTGGGAGTGTCCCCCGCAGTGTGTGCCCCGGGCCTGCTGAAGGCAGCGGAAGCTGCCGGGACCCTGGGCGCGGAGCACCGGGTCCTCAGGACTGTGGCCGGACGTCAGCTCCAGAGGTGGCGCTGGGGATGGGGGCGCCGCATCCCAGGGCAGAGGGCTCCGCACCTTCCTGCCGGGCCACCGGGTGCTGCCCGCCGAGCTGACTCATCCCGAAGCCACTGTGAACTTGCTGTTGAAGTTAGCCGAGCTCAGCGGCTGTGCCCGTGTCTGGTGTCCACGTGGGGTCTCAGCCCCGGCACCTCCACGTCTGTCCCCGCTCTGTGTCGGGAACCCTCCCAGTGTGAGTGGTTCTGCTCAGGGCCCATGGCCGCCCTCCCAGCTGCAGGGAGCCTGAGGCAGGAGGATCTCGAGGTCAAGGCTGGCCTGCGTGACCGAGGGAAACCTTGTCTCAAGATAAAAACCGCCAGGGTGCAGCTCCGTGGGGAGCACGTGCCCAGCACGTTCCCAGCTCCCCACTTCCTTCCCCACACGGAAAGCAGACAGAAAGGGAGAAAATTAAAGTCGGGCCTGCTGCTGCCCTGGGCCCAGCTCTGCGCGAGCCTGGCCTGGAGCGCCCCGGCCCGGGCCCGCCCCGCCCGCTCTGCAGGGAGAGGGCGGCAGTCTGTGCTGCCCCTGGCGGTAACCATGTTCCTTTTTTGTTTTTGTTCTCTCTCCCAACTTTCCAGGTAAAAGTACCCCCGTGAGCCAGCTCGGTTCTGCAGACTGCCCCGAGCCCCCCGACCCGTTCCAGCCCCTCGGGGCTGACAGTGGCGACCCGTTCCAAAATAAAAAGGGACTTGGGGACCCATTTAGCGGGAAAGACCCCTTCGTCCCCTCTTCCTCAGCGAAGCTGTCTAAGGCCTCTTCCTCGGGCTTCGCCGACTTCACCTCTGTAAGTTGAGCCCCTCCGCGGCCGTCCCTGGGCCCGGAGCCCTCTCCCAGGCCGGCTTCGGCTCTCACAGGCGGGCTGCCAGCTTGGGTGTTTGGAGACAGGACCTGGCTGTGTAGCCCAGGCTGGCCTGGAACTCGCTGTGTGGCCCAGGCTGAGGGTCAGGACGACCGCTGTGTGCCAGTGGCTCACCCAGTGGATCAAACTCAGAGCCCTTGGGTGCAGCTCAGAGGACGCCAGCCTCCCAGGAAGCAGCCTGTGGTCCCGCCCAGTGGCGGCGCTGTCCCTGTGGCCACCTGGCAGCCTGCTCACAGCAGCGGGTGGCATGCACCTTGATGGTCACGCGAGGACCGTGTCCCCAGAGGCGGACGCACAGCCCGGGTGCTGGGGAGGTTTTCCCAGGGGATAAAAGTGCTGGCAGGACCGTGGGCCGAACACAGGCCGGGCGCCCCAGAGGCGGCCGCTCAGGGCTCCTGGGGAGCGGGCTGCTGTGCCCACCACGGCTTAGCTGTCTGTGAGCTGCCACTGCCCGGTGGGCATCCCAGCGCTCAGGGGGCTGAGGCGGGAAGGTCGCAGCTCAGTGAGGGCCTCTCATAATGGGAAGGCGGGGACCGCGGCTCAGTGTGAAGGCGGGCCCTCTCCAGGGCACAGAAGCAATGGAGCCGCCTGTCCGCTCCGCACCAGCAGCCTGTGGAGGCCACTCTGCCCTGCTGGCGGCCACGGGGAGCCCCGGAGCGGGAGTGGGGCGGAGGGTGGCACGTGTGCAGTGAGCCAAGGCTGGGGACGCGGGGACCCCGCCCAGGGCCGCCACGGGACTCCCAGAGGGGCTCTGGGGGCCTCTGCGACACTCAGTTCCCGGCCCGATTCCGACCGGCTGGGCTCCGGCTGCCCCCGGCGTGGCTTTGTTGGTTTTTCTTTATTTTGCCTCACTGGGGTGTTGGAAAGTTCCCCAAGCCGGGGCTGCGCGGGGGTCTGCGCGGGGGTCTGCGCGGGGCGCGCCCCTGACCGCCCCTCCCTTGCAGTTCGGCAATGAGGAGCAGCAGCTGGCCTGGGCCAAGCGGGAGAGCGAGAAGGCGGAGCAGGAGCGGCTGGCGCGGCTGCGGCGGCAGGAGCAGGAGGACCTGGAGCTGGCCATCGCGCTCAGCAAGGCCGACATGCCGGCCTGAGCCGCAGCCCGCGCGCACGGGGCACTCAGGCTGGGATGAGTAATATAAAGTATTTTAATACAAAACGCGGCGTCTGGTTCACACGGCCCGGCCCGGGGGGCCGCCTGCCCACCCTCCGTGGGGGCCGGGGACGGCGCTGGTCAGCGTGGGTCTTCACTCACGTCTTTGGTCCTCTCCGGCCCAGCCCCACCGCTGGGGACAAAAAGAAAGCCCCAGCCTGGCATGGCGGCCCACGCCTGCGATCCCGGCGCTCCGGAGGCTGAGGCAGGAGGATCTCTGAGTTCGAGAGAGGGCCTGTTCTGGGATGGGCTCAAACAGAAAACCCAGAGGCTTCTGGGAGGCTCTGGGGCCCAGAGCAGCCCACGGGGAGACGTCCGGGGTCCCCAGCTGTGGCAGACGGAGCAGGCCCGGTGTGAATGTCCCGGCCAGGACGCCTGGATCCCAGCTCGGCTGGAGGGAGTGGGGTGACGTGGTAGGGAGCGGGTGAACTGCTGCTGCTGCTGCCGCCCCCCACGGGGCCCCCCGAGATCCCCTGCCTGGAGGCCCGACAGCCCTCACACCCAGTGAGGACGCCCACGCACAGGGCGACAGTCTTGCCCATCCTCAGCAGGCTGAGGCAGGAAGATCCCTTCGCGTTCAAGGCCACCCAGGGCTGCATACTGAGCCCCCGTCTCCCAGAAGACAAACCCCCCCGGAAATGAGTCTCCACGCTGCTCACACTGCCCCGCGGCTCCGCCTCCCAGGGGCTGTGCAGGGGTCTCTGCTCCATGTCCTTCACGTAGGGGCCTGGGGCACCCTGGAACCCCCCATCTCCAGCGGTGCCAACTCCCCCTGCCGCTCTGGAGTGGACGCCCCCAGCCCTGAGACCAGCTCTCGCCAGATTCCCCAGGCCGGCCTGGAGCCCACAGCCGCCCTCCTGCCTCAGCCTGCCGATGCTGGGATCACGGCGCGCACCTCCACCGAGGGTGAGAGCTGTCTCAAATAAAAAATAAAAGAGCTGGGGTGAGTTTAGTGTGAAGGCCTGGGTTCCACACCCAGTAGTGAAGAGAATCGTGGAGGTCATCATTCAGAGCTCCAGAGAGAAGCGTTTCAGGGTTTCAGACACAAAAAAGAACAGAGCAGAGAGAAAAGGAAGCTCGTCTTGTTAGCCTCGGCCTCAGGCGTACGTGAAACACCTTGCTGGTGCTCGGTGAGCTGGGGGTGACAGCTGAGGGCCACGGCCTGGTTAAATCACCCCAGGGACTGACAAGAGCAGGGTGTGGCGACCTCGCCCATAATCCCAGCCGCGGGGAGGCTGAGGCAGGAGGATCACCGAGCGTTCAAGGCCAGCCTGAATTACAGTAAGATTTTGTTGGGAAAAAAAAATAGGAAATGGTGGAATTTGCTCTGTGATACATCGGTGTAACGTGGGGGGTCTTTCCTCTGGAGCGCTGGGGTGACAGGCTGCACCCCACAGCCACGGCCTCTTCCGGTCAGGGTGGGTGCCGAGGTGCAAACACGGCCTTCCGTGCGGCGCTTGGGTGGGACCCAGGCCTCTGTATGCCGATCACGTGCTCACCCTGGCTGGACTTGAACTCGAGCCCCTGCCTCAGCCTCCTGAGCGGCCAAGGTGACAGGCCAGCGCCATTGTGCCCCCCGCCCCGGCCCCGAAGCCTGTGTTGTGATGCCCCATGCACCGTGCACCGTCCCGCCTCAGCCTCCCGGGGACAGCGCACACAGGTCCTGCCCTGCCTGCTGCGGACACCGCGGCCCAGTGTGTGTGTGTCGGGGCTGGGGCAGGGCCGGGCTCCCCCGAGCAGCACCCCAGCCCTACACGGTGACACCTTGGGGCCCTGGGTTCCATCCCAGACCCAGACACAGTTGGCAACCAGTGGCCGTGGGCGGCTTGTGGGCTCTGTCGCCCCAGCTTCTAAGGAGACTGAGGCGGGCAGGTCTCTGATCCCAGGAGCTGGAGACCAGCCGGGCTGCACAGTGAGACGGGGTCTCCAAGGAAGTCGTAACAGAGTCAAAGCCCACCTTAGCGCAAAAGAAAAGAACAGACTAAAGTCAAGTCAGACTGAAGTCAGACTGCCCCCGGCGGCGCGACCTGGCCGAGAGTGGTGCTTTATATCGTGGGCGCGGGTACCCAGGGGAGCCGGGGCCCTGGCGGGGGCTGGGAAACCACTGTCTCCTACCGAGATGAGACGGGGTCTCGCCGCATGGCCCCAAACCCCTAGGCTCAGGCTCCCTGTCTCTGCCTCCCCGTAGCCGGGACGCCGGCGTGAGCTCGGCTCGGGAACCCTCACGGCAGGCTGGGCACGGTTTGGTGCCCGGGGCACCCTGCCGGCCCCGCCAGCCTGAGCGGAGGACCCGGGGCCGGGAGCGGCCTGCCGTGGGAGCCTGGCACCCTGAGATGAGCAGGGCTTCCTGTGGCAACCTCGATGACTCAGAGCCCGAGGGCGCGATGTCACGCTGCCCACGGCGGAAGTGCGGCCCGAGGTCCCCGCCGCTCACTTGGGCATCGCTGCTGCGGGCCTCTCCACCGTGGAAGGCCCGGGGACTCCGCGACAGCCTGCTGGCCACGGCCCCGAGCCCAGGGCCGGCCGTCTGTGCCTCCACAGCTGCCCTGGCCTGCCGGGTGGGCCGTGCGCTCGGGGCGCCCCAGGCTCCCAGCTGGCTCTGTGTCCCCCACATGCCCGCCGGGCGGGCGCTCAGCCGAGCCGAACCCGGCCAGTGGTGCTCGTCGTCTCCAGACAGGCCCCCCAGGCTGACTGCGCCTGCAGCCCTCCTGCCTCAGCCTGCCCAGCTCCAGCTGCTCCTCCCTCTGGCAGCGAGGGTGGCAGACACCGCCTGCTTCCCCGCGGCTGCTCCCCTGGGCGCTCAGCCTCGCGAGGGGTTGAGGCCGGCCGTGCAGGACCTGACGGACTCCTGGGGGGTGCCCTGCCGGCCTGGGGGGGAAGCTGTCAGCATCCCCAGGTCCCGACCGCGCCGGCCCTCCACACAGCCATGCCACTGCGCAAGCCCACTTCCGGCCGCCCTGAAACGGGGCTGCTGCCGGCCCTGAAACGGGGCTGCTGCCGGCCCCAGCCCCCAGCTGCCACCCCCATTTCGGAGAAGAGGAAACTGAGGTCCACAGTGTGGCAGATGTGCTGAGCCCAGGCCCCGGTGTGAATCTGCAGGCTCCGGGTTCTCAGAGACGTGCCTGCCTCAGCTTCTCGGCACTGCCCAGAGAAGAGAGGGTGGGGGACCCCACCAGCGGTGCCAGGGCAGATGGGTGGGAAGTGGGTTCTGGACCCAGCACCACAAGGGGAAAAAAATGAGGGGCTCTGCAACAGTTCCCTGGGTCTGCACCCCGATAACCAGAGGCAGGGGCCTGAGCGGACAGTGGGTCCGTGGCTGTCACCACATCGTCCTTGTCGAGGGACAGATGAGACCACACAGCTCTGTGCAGCTGTTCTGTGGAATATTACTTGGCCATGAAAAGGAAGGGTGTCCTGACACTGGCCATGATGTGGGTGGAGCTTGGAGACATTCATTTGGGGACACTGAGGCAGGTTCGAGGGGCAGAGATTGCAGGGCTCTGCCCCCAGGACGCCTTCAAGGGTTAGGAAGCAGGAGTGGGTACAGGGCTGGGCCAGGAGCCATCATGGGGTGGAGGAGAGGCTGGAGGTGGCTCTGGAGGGTTGGCACCCGGCCGGCCCACCTGCTCGGGGCACAGTAGCCCTGCTGCAGGACGCTAGGTACCGTCCTCCCAGGGCCCAGCAGGACCGAGGGCTGGAGGTGTCAGGGCTGCGGGGCGGGGCCCGGCCCCCAGGTCTGCACCAGGGTAACCCTGCCAGGAGGCGGGGCCTGGAGCCCCGGTCCCGCCCCAGCCCTTCCGAGCCGCCTTCCCTGTGGTCTTGGGGCGGTGCCAGGGCCCCAGCTGGTGGGGAGGGTGGGGACACAGCGCAGCACTGCACTGTGCCCCACCCGGCCGGGCAGGGCCGTCACACGGGGAGAGCCAGCGCGGAGGGCGCGGGGAGGAGCTGGGGACTCGGGGGAGCCGGGGCTGGAAGGAGCCCGCTCGGGCTGCTGGAGAGAAACAAGATTCAGGGGTGCTGGTGGCCCGGCACTGTAGGATGCTGAGGTGGGGCGAATCCAATTTCAGCCCAGCCCGGGCAAGTTAGTGACCATCTTGAAATGAGAACAAGAAAGGGGTGTGGGACGGCTCATCCCCAGGGCGGGAGGAACCCCCAGCCCTGAGCCCCAGACCTCAGCCCTCCCCTCCGCACCACTCTCTCCGGGACAGCGCACTCCTGACTGGGGATGGGCTGACGGGCGGGGAAGGATGGGCACCCCGGGCACCATGGCCGGGGCACGTGGGTCGCACGGCTGGGTCAGGTACTCCCGTTGCTGCCCGGGAGCAGGCTGAGTCAGGACAGTCTCCAGGCACCTCACCCCTGACATACTCCACGCCTCCCTCCCCCTGCCCCCGCCTGTGCAGACGCAGGAAGCTCCTGCCAGAAACAGGGATCCTGTGCCTACGATCACCGCACTCTTGTGGCAACAGCAAAACCCTCCATTCCCGTACCCACTGCCCAGGACAAGCTCAAGTACCGCCCCAGTGCCCCCAGGCCCCATTGGACACCAAACTGCAAGAGTGCTCAGGGACCCTCTGAAAAGCGTCACACAGACAGATTCCACCCACCACCACAGAGCAACAGTCCCCCGGCCTGTGGGTTTATTATCACGGTGCCCTGAACAGCCACACAGCCCACTGCAGGAAGGGTTATGGGAAACGTGTGCCGCTCGGGAAAAGGTCCCGAGAGCGACTCAGTCACACCACACCCCCAGGAGCCCCGGAACAAGAGCAGGGCCGGGCAGGAGAGGCAGGGTGAAGGCTGTGCTTGTTTCTCCGGGGCCTCGGCCACCCACACCTGCTCAGCGAGGGCGGACGGTACCCAGGCGGTGGCAGGCACGGACCCAGCAGCCCCAGCCACTGCGTGGCCTGGCACCGACCCGGGACGCCAGGGACACTTGCAGAAGTTTTTCTCAAGCAAGCTGGGTGTGGTGATGGCACACACCTGTCATCCCAGAACTTGGGAGGCTGAAGCAGGAGGATCATCACAAGTTCAAGGACAACCTGAGCTACACAGCAAGACCTTGTCTTGCAGGAAAAAAGCAAAAAAACAAACAAAAAAACCCCATGAGAAATGTCTCCACTTTCCAGATGAGACTCCAGGAAGGGTGGAGATGTCAGGGGTGGGGACGTAGCTAGTGGCACAGGGCCTGCCTGGCAAGCGTGAGGTCCCAAGTTCGATTTTCCGTACCTCCAAAAAAAAAAAAAAAATCTCCTGGGGAACCTGGCTGTGGTGACGCACACCTGCAGTCCCAGCACTCAGGAGGCTGAGGCAGGACAGTCACTGAGTGCTCAAGGCCAGCCTGGATTGCATAGTGACGCCCTGAGAAAAGACCCAGAAAGCAAACTGCGACCTCCTGGGCTCTTCCTCCCCGGCAGTGGGGTGCCCGGCAGGCTGTGGAACGCCGCGGGGGACACCGAGGGCGGCTGCGACAGGCTCCGGGCTTCCCCTTCCCCGGCTGGAGCAGCGCCGTGCCCAGCTGTTTCCAGCCGGGTGGGGGAGGAGGAGGAGGCCCTGAGTGTCGCAAGGCAGCGGGAGAGTTTCACCACGGGCTGCTTACGGGCCATTTTCACTTTCTGAAAACAACTTGTGCAACTGTGCGCGGCCACCAACACCGGGGCCCCGGGAGGGCAGGGAAGGTGGCATGGCACCCGGGGCCACCTGCAGCCTCCGCAGCTCTGTGTCCCCGCCGCGTGCTGGGGCCAAGGGAGCCACCCCGACCCTCGCAGACCGAACCCTTCTGGGCCTGGGGTTTCAGGAGGCCGTCGCCCCGGGCAGCCCCAACCCCGCTCAGTCTCCTCCAGGGCCGGGCACCCGCCCTGACCCAGCCCCGCTGCAGGGAGGCACAAGAGCCTCCGTCTGTCCTCCTCCAGTTTGGCTAAAACCTCAGCCTTCCAGAAAGACGGAGTTTTTTCTAGCGTGGCCACAGCCACATCAGTGTGACCAGTGGTCCCCGGCTCCGGGCAGGAGACGATTTTTATGGCTCTAGGGACAGACTTAAAATAACTCGCCCGCGTCCGCAAGTGCAGTGTTTAAATTTACAAAAGCCACAGGTTCCTGACAGCCGGGCACTGCCCTGGGTGGGCGGGTGGCCCCAAACACCGCTGCCCCCTCCTTGCCCCATGACATCCCCAGCCCACTGCCACCACCGATGCTGCGATTTTTTTTTCCAAAGATGCAAAAATTTTAATTAAAAAACAGCAAAAAGTCTCATAAAAAAAAAATCCAGCCAGGCGTTCGTTCTCCACGCCCGGCTGTCGCCTGTATTTACACTGATACATTAATGTCTGTCACAGTCGCTATGTACAATATTATAAAACGTCTCAGACAGTACGGACGAGGGCCAGGCGCGCCGGTCCTCTAGTGTAGACCCGTTCCAGGAAACGACACGGAATTATTGCACCATTTTGAAAACAAAACTCGTCAAAAGAGGGTCGCGTCTGCTCCTGTGGGCCTCGGTCGCAGATGGGCTGGCTCGGCGGCGGCGTCCTCGGGGAGGGGGACCCCTCTGCGGCCACGCAGCCCAGCTCGGTCCTTGGGGTCCAATAAATACGAGTCTTTGGGGGTGGGGGGGGGCGTCCGCCGCTACAGGTGCCGCTTCATGTGCAGCGCCAGGTGGTCGGAGCGCGAGAAGGCGCGGTCGCACAGGTGGCACTGGAAGGGCCGGTGGCCCGTGTGCTTGCGGTAGTGGCGAGTGAGCTCGTCGGAGCGCGCGAACTTCCAGCCGCAGCCGTCCCAGTTGCAGTGGTAGGGCTTCTCGCCTGCGGGGTGGGGGAGCTGAGCGGCCGGGTCCCGGGTCCCCGGGTCCCCCCGCCCGCCCGCCGCCCGCCCGGCCCGCGCCCCACCTGTGTGCGTGCGCAGGTGCGCCTTCAGGTGCGAGCTCTTGGTGTAGGTCTTGCCGCAGCCCGCGTAGCTGCAGGTGTGCGTGGCGCTGCGCTTGCGGGGCCAGGCCCGGCGGCCGCGCTTGGGTTTCGCGTCCAGCAGCTCGAGCGGCGACGCGGGCGGCGTGAGCGGGGCGCGGGGCCCGGGGCCCAGGCGCAGCGCGGCGGCCGCGTCCTCGAAGCGCGCGAAGCCGCCGGGCGCGGGCGGGAAGCGCAGCCCGGGGTGCGCGGGGGGCGCGGGGAAGCCGGGCGCGGCGAAGGGCGGCGGCGCGAAGGGGACCCCGGCGGGGCTGAGCGGCGGCGACTCGGGGGCGCCCAGCATCGGGCCGGCGGCGCGGCCGTAGGCGCCGGGGTCCCCGTCGGGGGGCTCGGCCTTGACGCGCGCGGGCCCCGGGACGCAGCCGGGCGCCGCCAGCAGCTCGGGCGCCAGCAGCGGGGCCGGGGCGGGGGGCGCGTCGGCGCCCATGGAGAGGATGAAGTCGAGCACGCTGTTCAGGTCGTCGTCGGGGGCGTCGGGCTCGGGGCGCGGCCAGCGCTGGGGGCGCGGGGGGCACGGGGTGAGCGCGGCCGGGGACCCGGCGCCCCGAACCCCGCGCGCCCCCCCGATCCCCGCGCGCCCGCGGCCCCGCGCCCCGCCGCCCCCGGCCCCCCGGCCCCCGGGTCCCCGCTGACCTCCTGCGGGGCGCCCGCGCCGGCGAAGGCGGCGAAGGTGGCGAAGGCGGGCAGCACGGGCTCGCCGAGCGCCATGGCGGACGGACGGACGGGCGGGCGGCGGGCGGGAGGCCGAGGCGGGCGGGTCCCCGCTTATAGGCGCGCGGCGGGCGGAAGCGCGTCGGGAGGGGCCGGACCCGGGGCCTAAATTTAGCCGCGGTATAAATGCGGCGCCGCCGCCTCCTCGCGGCGCCCGGCGACAGCGCAGCGCGGGGACCCGGACGGGGACCGGAGCCGAGGCCGGGGCGGGCAGGGGGGACCGGGGACCCCAGCGCTCCGGAGCCCCGCGGTGACACCGAGGCCGCGGCGTCCGGACACGCGGCTGCCCCGATCCCTGCAAAACGAAACGAAACAAAACAAAAAGGAAAAACCTTCGGGGCCGGCGCGTGCTGCCAGCGCCCCGGGAGGCCGAGGCAGAAGGGTCGAAAGTTGAAGCCGGGCCTGAGCCACTTAGTGACCTAGCGACAACCCGTCTCCAAAGAGAAAAACAAAAAAAAGTCGGGGGGTGCGCCCTGTGTCAGCCCCCGGTGCCACAGACACAGGCGGGCCGGCAGAGACCCCGCGGGCCGAGCGCCCCGGGACCCAGGCGGGGGCGGCGGCCCGGAGACCGGGTGCGGGCGCGGTGAGGGTGGCTGCGCGGTGGGACCCTGCCTACCCCGCCACGGCGCTGTCCCCGCCGTCCCGGGACCCCGGAGGGTGTGAGGGGGAGGGCAGCGCCGCGCGGCCCCGGGTGCGGGGCCCTCTGCCGACCCCCGGCAGGGCCGAGGCGGGAGGGTGCCGCTCTGTGACCTGGCGTCATGGCGCGTGAAGTGCAGGTGACAGCCGTCTACCTGGGGTCCCCGGGCGTCTGCACCCTCTGAGGCGTCCGGATTACTTTACACACAGCTGCAGCCCTGGCCCTTTTTATTTTTATTTATGCATTTATTTTTGTTGTTTTGAGACAGGGTCCTGCTGTGTACCCCCAGGTTGGCCTTGAATTCATGGTGATCCTCCTGCCTCAGCCTCCCAGGTGCTAGGGTTACAGGGGTGCATGGCTACCCCCAGCTCCCAGACCTTTTTAAAACTTTTTAAAAGTTTGAAACTGGGCGTGGTGGTGAAGCTGGGCATGGCGGTGCACGTTTATGATCCTAGCACTCCAGAGGCTGAGGCAGAAGGATCACTGTGAGTTCATGGCCAGCCTGGGCTGCATAGTGAGTTCAAGGGCAGCCTCAAAAAAGACAAAAAAAAAAAAAAGATCATGAGTGTGTAGGAGTCTGTCTGAGTCATGTGTATGCATAATCATCACACTTAGCACTGCGCATCTTTTTATTTTTTATTTATTTATTCTTTTCAGCACCAGGGATTGAACTCACAACCTCAGGCGCTTAAGCCACTGAGCAAACTCCTGACCCTGGTTTTTTGAGGCAGGGTCGCACTATGTAGCTCAGGCCAGCCTTGCGCTCGCATTGTAGCCCAAGCCGGCCTTGAACTCACAGTGCTCCTCCTACTTCAGCCTCCCGAGTGCTGGGATTAAAGGTGTGCGCCACCACGCCCGGATCATCTTGTTATTTTAAAACAGGCTCTCACTAAATTGTTAAATTGCCCAGGCTAACTTTGAACTTGCAATCCTCCTGCCTCAGCCTCTGGAGTGCTGGGATTACGGTCTTGCGCCACCACATCCAGCTCTGTAAATGAAACAAACCACAGCCTGGGAGATCTCTTTCAAAAGATGCATCTGATAAGGAGCTGGAGTGGTGAATAGATAAAGAGCTACAGATAGCAGCCCAGGCTGACCTCGAACTCACCAAGACCCTCTGGCCTCAGCCTCCCAGGTGCTGGGATCGCAGGTGCTGCTGTCACACCCAGCTTTTTCTGTAAGCAGTGGTTCAGGGCCTGAAGCCCCGGGCCCTGCAGGTGAGGCCATTGTTCAGCCCCAAGCTTCGCCCCAGGCCTTTTGAGACAGCGTCCCCTCAGGCTGCCGAGGCTGGCCTTGTACTTGGAATCCTCCCGCCTCGGCCTCCCGAGTGGCAGGCCTCGGGGGGCTCTGGGTGGTGAGAGTTCCTCAGCTCTGCGGCGGTGCTTCCTGCCTGGTCCCCGTGGCGGAATCAGGGACTGGAGGAGTCACGAGCACGCGTGTCCAATGATAGCTGGACACAGATGTGTGGCACAAGCAGCCCTGCCTCCCTGCCCCCTGCCAGGCTGTCAGCGCGGCTGGGGCAGAACCGCATCTCAGAAATGCCATGGGCGCCTGGGAGGCTGAGGCAGGAGGCTCACCGTGAGTTCGAGGCCAGCCTGGGCTACATAATTGAAACCCTGTCTCAAACAAAACAAAACAAACAAGCCCAAGAACTGTGTATGCTGGGATGAATGTGGACCGCGGGGCACAGGAGGCTGAGGCAGGGGGGTGTGACGGCTCCTGCGGCAGAGGCAGAGGTGTCTTGGGCCTGAGCTTCTGGCCCCGGGCTTGTTATCTCGGCTCAGTCTGTCACTGCTGTGTGTGTGTGTGTGTGTGTGTGTGTGTGTCAGTGACAAAGGTTCCTTCCTTCCTTCTTCTTCTTCTCTTTTCTGCACGACAGCGGAGCTAACCCTGGCCCTGCATCCCAGCCCCTCTGTTATTTTTTTATGTTGAGACAGGGTCTCATTAAGTCGCTAAACTGCCGGGGTTGGGCTCAGATTCAAGATCCTCCTGCCTCAGCCTCCCGAGTGCTGGGATGACAGGCACGTGCCCCCTGCCGGGGTCCACAGCTGGGGGTTGGGCCCCTGCACCTCCTCTGTAGGTTGGGCCCGAGACTGAGGCCGGAGGGGACTTGGTCTGCGCCTGGTGTTCTCCTATGGGTCCAGGCCAGGCAGCCCCTGGCGCCCTGGGTTCAAGGCCGGGTCATTCCTGGCAGACGCCATGTGACCCTGGGTATCGCCCCGGAAACCGGCTGCTCCGAGCGCCCACCCTGCCGCCTCCTGGGTGCCATGGTGGGGATTTGCTTGTTATTTATTCATATTTTTAAAAGTCCTCGGTGTTCTGAGGTAGCCCAAGCTGGCCTGGACCTTGCTGTGATCCTCCTGCCTCAGCCTCCTGAGTGCTGGCGTGACAGCAGTGCACCACCGTGCCCAGAGCCATTCGCGGTTTAATAAGAAAGTCCTGGCGCTGTTCCAGCCCAGGGACACGGGACACCCCCTGCCGAGGGGGCTGCTGCACGGATGGGGACCCGGGGGGACCCGGTGTCGCCTGTTCCAGGCCGGGCAGGAAGCACAACCTGCTCTGACGCCCACTGCCCTGTCCCGCCCGCCTGACCGAGGAAGCACCATTCGAACTCCTATGGATACCACTCGGCCCCACACGGGGGATGGGGAGGCCGTGTGACCCTTGACCACGACTGCAGGTAGCTGCGGGCAGGAGGGGGCGGCAGACCCGCACGCCCGAGGGCAGTGGGGCGGAGGAGGGGCCTGGGGGTGTCCTCGGGTCCCTCCTGCCTGGCGCCTGCGGGGCCCTCATCAGGACGGGAGCGCAGGCAGCGTGGGGTCCCTGGCAGCTCCCTGGACGCACGTGCCCAGGGTCCGGGCCCATCTCCCGCCCTCCAGCTTGGGGTCCCCTAGGCAGAGGCGTGGACCCCACTCGTGAACACCCTCCCCTCTACACCCCCTCTTGCTGTGTCCCCAGGGTTCACTGTGTAGGAAGCTTGATTCCAGGTGTGGCCCTTTAAGAGGCGGGGCTGGTAGGCGGGACCTCGTTGTATGGGCGTGGTGAGAGGCGGGGTCATCTTAGGGCGCTCTGGCCACGCCCACTTCGCTACAGATAACGGGTTGTATTCTTTGTTAGGGCTGCATAGTACTCCATGTGCAGGGGTGCCCAGCCTGCCTGCCCTCTCTTTAGGGTCTCACCAAGTCTCTAAGTTGCCCGGGCTGGGCTTGAACTTGCAACCCTCCTGCCTCAGCCTCCTGAGTAGCTGGGACGCATGCATGAGCCGTCCAACTCTGTTTACACCCGGTTTGTGAGATCATCACTGACCTCTAATCCGCCCAAGGGTTGACCCCTAAACCTCCCCCAGTGAGGGTCATTCCCCGGAGCGGCGGGGTCACCTCCGTGAAGGGCGCCGGCCCAGCCCGAGAGAGGCCTTGGGTTCCAAGCCAGCGCCGCGAGGCACTGGGAGAGGACGGCGGGCAGAGCCAGGGCGGGCGCCCGAGTCCCCGGAGGGTGGCAGGGGTCAGTCACAGGCCACGCCCGCTAACTGGAGGCTGAGGCAGGAGGCTGCACGTCCAAAGCCAGCCCGGGCAACGGAGCAAGACCCTGCCTGGCAACATTAAAAAATAAGAAGCCAGAACAAAGCGACCCCTCCGCTCCCGGGGGACTCGGGGTCCCTGCCGTGGGCGCCCCGCGCGGCCTGGCCATGGCGTCAGCCCCGCTGCGCAAGCCCGGCGGGCACGGAAAACCCAGGTCCCCGGTTTCCCCTCGCCGAGGATTTTCCAGTGCGGCCTGAGCCGGGCGCGGGTTGGGTTGTTTTCGGGTCTCCGTGGGAACCGCGGGCCGGAGCCAGGAAAATAAGAGATTCGAGGGCGGAGGCAGAGGGAGGAGCGGGAGCCGGAGGCCCGGCCGCTGCTCTGTGCGGCTGGGGGCGCGGGGACAGCGCGCGGCGGTCACCTCGGGGTCACCGGAGTCCCCGGCCCGCCTCTCCCGCCCGGCCGGGCCGCTCACCGCGGGGTCCCGGCTGCCCCCGCGTGGCCACTGGTTGGGTGTTTTTTTGGAGACGGGGTCGCGCGTGCAGCCCAGGCTGGCCTCGAACTCCAGGCGATCCTCCTGCCTCAGCCTCCCGAGTGCCGGGAACCCAGACATACTTTGAAACGCTACATCGGGGGCCAGGCACTGCGAGGGCTCCCGCCCAGCACGGCGGGGACCGCACCACCGCCTCCCCGGCCACCCCCGCAGGGCTGAGGGCCGCCGGGTCCCAGGCACCCCTCCCCGCAGCTGCGGCCGCCTCCCGGGCACTAAAATAGCCGCGTTTATTGCAGACCTGAGCTGAACAGCCAGGGTTTTCTTAAAGATGCTAAAAAAACACCTTTTCCACTAAGAGGGCGGTTTTTGAAAATCTGTTTAAGAGGGCGCCCCTCCCCCTCCCCTCCCCCACCTCCCCTCCCCTCCCCCATCTCCCCGATGGAGGCGAGGCTTGGGGGCCACAGAGTCCGGGGCTGACTCTGGGGTCACGGGGCGGAGTGGGAGGGGGCCAGAACCCTCTTTGTGCGTGTGCTGTGTGCAGAGACCCTTCCTCCTCCGACACTGGAGCCATGACAGTCCCGTCCCTCTGCGGTGGAGGGGGGAAACCGAGGCACGGCCCCTCCAGCTGAGCCCTGATGGTCTTCGCTGTGCTTTGCCTTTGTGTTCTGAGGCAGCACCTCCCCACACAGCCCAGGCTCGAACTCGAGGTGCTCCTCCTGCCTCAGCCTCCGAATCCTGGGATCACAGGTGTGCTCCTCCGCGCCAGGCCTGAGCCCTGGTTTAAATCCCCTGCGCTTGGAGTCTGCTCAGAACCCTGCATGAGGTGCACGGGGTCTCTGACCCCACAAAACCAGAGGCAAATTGTTCAGAGCTGACTGACAACTAGGGGCCTCAGAGAAAGAGCCCACGGCCAGGCTCCCACGACGGACTGCAAACCTGTGCGACTAAAAATCAGAGTTAGAGCCGGGCGGGGTGGCACTCACCTGCGGTCCCAGCACTCGGGACGCTGAGGCAGGAGGATCACTGCGAGTGTGAGCCCAGCCTGCGCTACAGAGTGAGACCCTGACTCAAAACCATAAAACAAAACCCAAAACAGAAACTCGTGAGACACCAAGTGTGGTGGTGCACGCCTGTCATCCCAGCACGCGGGAGGCTGAGGCAGGAGGATCACCGTGAGTCCAAGGCCAGCCTGGGGTAGCTAACAAGACCCTGACTCAAAAAGGCACAAAGAAAAAGAAAGAGACAGACAAGACAGACAGACACATGAGAATTAGAAAAGACTGTGGACAGCAATGAGTGACTGAATCTTACACCCTGCAGGGCCCTGGAGACCTTGGAAAGACACCATGCTGCTGTCCCCTGAGAAATCTGGTGTCTGGCTTCTGACCCCAGGGTCCCCTGAGGAGCAGGTGGCTTCCATGGTCCCCGCGTGTGACTCTGGGGACCTCAGACTGTCAAGTCTTCGCCTGGCCATGAAACCAGGTGTCCCCAGACCCAGGTCACCTGATTCAGCAAGGAAAACATAAGGTACCCAATGAAATCTGAGTTTCAGGTGATGATAAATACTGTCACACACTGCCTGAGAGGGGACGCGTACCTCCCGGTTAGGAAGGAGGCCAGGTGTGGTGGTATGCACCTGAGGTCTCAGCTACTGGCGAGGCTGAGGCAGGAGGATTGCTTGAACCTAGGACCTCACGGCCAGCCTGCCCTATCTCAAAAAACAAAAAAGTTCATAGATTTTTTTTTTTTTTGAGATAAGGTTTCACTATGTAGTTCAGGCTGGCCTTGAACTGACTTTGTAGGCCAAGCTGGCTTTGAACTCACAGTGATCCTCCTGCCTCAGCCTCCCAAGTGCTGGGATTACAGGTGGGTGCCATCATAGCTGGCCTTGTAGGCCCTAAAATTTTTTCTTCTCCTGTAGTAACAAAAATGTAGACCATATATCTGCCCTAAAAAATTATTTTTATTTTCTGCTGAGTTGATTTGCTTTGTGTTTTTGTGTTTTTTATTTTTTTGAGACAGGATCTTGCTATGTAGTCCAGGCTGGGCTTGAATCCACAGTGATCCTCCTGCCTCAGCCTCCCAAGTGCTGAGATGACAGGTGCACTGCCCCACCCAGCTCTGATTCGCTTGTTTGGAGTCAGTCTCACCGCATTGCCCTGCCTGGCCTCAAACTCCTAGGCTCCAGCGATCCTCCTGCTTCAGCCTCTTGAGTAGCTGGAATTGATGGGTGTGCAGCACCCAGCATTTGAATTTGAAGGAAGCAAAGACAGATTTCCAGGGCCTCCCGTGGGCCCCCACCCTCCGGACCCGATACCGGCCCTGTGTGGCACTTTCGGCCTCGGCTGCTGAATACGAGGAAGCCGCGTCAGCCCCTGGGTGCCCCAGGCCACCCTGAGCGCGCGGCTCTCCTGCAGCCCGGGATTGGGGACGGATTTGGGTCACTGGTCACCTGCGCCACAGGCACCTCTGAAGGCTGCCCAGACGCTGAGAGCATTCGCCACCCGGCCCCTGGCAGGACCTGCGGAGAAAATCCAGATCACCCACATGTTTTGTTAATTTTTTTAATTAAAAAAATCTGACTTCAACCCAGGCCTGGGGCTGCACACCTGCGCTCCCAGTCATTCAGGAGGCTGAGGCAGGAGGATTGCCATGAGTTTCAGGCCAGCCTGAAACCCTGTATAAAAAATAAATAAACAACATGTTTCCAGTTGACAGAGCACGGGGGGCCTGGATTGGGCGCCCAGGTTTTGATGGACATCTCGGAACACTGTAGCTCACTGACAAATGTGGTACCCAACATGGCTTCTTTTTCTTCTTTGCAGCCCTGGGGACGGAACTCAGGGGCTCCCCACCCGGCCACAGCCCGGCCTTTTCTGTGTTTTGTTCTGAGACCAGGGTCTAAAACTGGGTTACTGAACAGCCCAGGCTGGGTAGGAACTTGCCTGCCTCTGCCTCCCAGAGTGCTGGGATCACAGGCCGTGCTGGCCACTCTGCCCAGCTGACGGAGTTTTTAAAAGGTCCTAACACAAGCTCCTGCACAAACGTTCACGGCGGCCAAGGGCTGGGGCTGGAGCTCAGGGCAAGGGCCCTGGGTTCAATTCCCAGCACTGCAAAAAAAGAAAGGAGAATGTGAGTTCGACCCCCGGTGCCTCAAAAAAATAAAAAATAAAAATAAAACAAAAAAAAAGGAAAGGGAAGGTTTGGGGGATGGGGGCACAGTGCCTGCTTGGTGCATGAGGCCCTGGGTTCCAGTCCAGCCGCGCAGATAGCGGCAGCGGCAAGAACCAAAACGCCTTAGCCGAAAGGTGGAAGCCGCGAAATGGATGAACCATTCACACAGTGGGGCCTGTACCAAGGAGTATTACTCAGTCATGAAAAGAGACCAGGCCTGACACACCAGGACGCGGCGGAACCTGAAAACCGTGGCATCCAGTAATAGCAGTCAGATACAAGGCCACCCGATGCGTGCGCCCCGCAGGTCTGCCAGGGGACGGGCCTGGGGCCAAACGGCCCTGGGGCTGAGCCCCCGCTGCCCTCTGAGGCCACTTCCGGGTCTGTGCGTTCTCCCGCCCCGGGCCTGGGGCTGGGGGCGGGGCCTGAGCTGGGTGCACCTCGATGCCCGGCCGCTTCTTCCCGCGGAGTTTCGCGCGTGTCCTCAGCAGGAGGGAAACTGAGGCACAGGGGTCAGGCGCTGCCTGGGGCTCAGGCCCGGCCGCCGGGATCCAGCACGGGTCCTCGAGGGCAAGGGAGCCGGTGGCCGCTCCGCAGCCGCCACAGGGCCGCAGGACAGCGGCGGGAGCCCCTGAACCCCAGCACTCAGCACGTGCTGGGGGAGGGCTGGGTCCTCGCTGCGGCCCCACAACCCCCAGCGGCGTCCCAGGCACTGGGGAGGCCGCCCCTGCGTGGGGCCCAGGGGAGCCCAGGCTGGGCGTGGCTGCCGGCGCGCGGGTCTGACGCAAAGCACAGGGAAAAGCTGGAACTACCTGGAACTGTGCTAGGTGTGGGAGTTCACGCCTGGACTCTCAGCCACTCGGGAGGCTGAGGCAGGAGGATTCCAGCTCAAGGCCACCATGGGCAGCTGAGGGAAAACTTGCCTTAAAATACAAATCCATCGAAACAAAACCCAACAAAACCAACCCCACAGGCAGGACTGTCAGGGGCCCTGTGCTGACGCCCCTAGGGGTCACCTCTGGGGCCCCTTCGCTTCCAACCACGTCAGAGCCGTCATCAGTCCACCGAGACCCAGCCAGCCCGGATACACAGCAAGAGCCTGTCTCAGAAAACAAGAACTGAGACCCCGACAGAGGAGGCTGAGGCAGGCGGCTCTCCGGCGCGGCTGGCCCACGGCGGGGCCCTGGCAGGCACAGCTGAAATCACAGCGGCCTTCGGTCCCGGCAGCGCGTGGCGCAGTGATTTGCACGGAGGCGCCCAGGGGTCCCCAGCTGCAGCCGGCCGTGCGCGGCCCGGGCCACGGCTTCCCCGGCAGGGCCTTCCTGCCGGCACCTGCGCGCCAGGCCGACCCTCGCTCCTTATATACCCGGGTTATTTTTACCCGGCCCCGCAGGAAGCCAGCTTGGCGTCGCTTCCTGCAGCCAGGACCGCGCGGCTCCAGACTTGGCGGAGGGCCAGGCCCGGCGGCGCAGCGCGGGGCTCCTCCCC
>RJWM01011243.1:0-60026 GCA_004363535.1 Dasyprocta punctata | reverse complement strand
AAGTGACAGCTTCTCTGCCAGACACTTAACGTGTCTTATCCTATTTAATCCTCACATGAAAAACAGGTATCATTACTCCTATTTTCCTATGAAGAAACAGAGACTCCCAGATAAAGTATCTCCATCCAAGGTCTCACTATGAATGACTTCAGCTAAAGGCTGTCTGGCTACCAAGAATATGTTTTTTTCTATGTCATTACACTGCTGCCATATTTTCCATACTATAATGGTAAAACAGTCCTTCAAGCTCTAAGGTCCTGCCATATAAGAAATCCTCAGGATTGCCTGGGTCACAGTTAATTTGAACAGTGTACAATGCATAAATCAAATGTAATCTTGTATTGGCCAAACTAAGCAAGGCTAACCCTAACCCTAGACTGGCTTGGCATGAAACAGTATCAAAAAGAAACATTCCACACTGGATGGTGAAAAATCAAGGTGACTTGATTCACATTCTCCTAGGAAGCAAATATTTTAGATAAAGAGAGGTTGGATAATGCCCTTATCTAAGGGTGAATCTGGAACAGCACTATTCAGTGTCTTCTGGTTTTCTACTAGGCCTGATATACATCCCAATCTCAAAAATATATTTCACCTAAAAAGAGAATGTTCTGTGCTACTTCATTATTCCCTTGTGTACTTAAAATGAAGCACTGTTTTTAAAAAGAACCTAGACATGTCTTCTTTTCTTTGTAACTCTAAAGCAACAATCTCCAAACTTTTTGTAAGTGTGCAAACTAACTAGCAAAAAAGGAGGTGAAGCGTAGACAAAGTAAAGATTTGAAGTTCATTGGCCCAAAACATGTAGACTTAAATACATACAGTACTACATTACTCTAGTAATACGCATAAAAGTGATAGAAAATAAGAATTTTATAAATTATATAAAGTGTTTTTAATTATTCTAATTTTATCAAAATTTATAAATTATTAATCATTATAAATTATTATTAGTTGAGATACAATTCACGTCAGAAATTTCACCATTTTAGAATGACTAATTCAGTGGGTTTTTTTTAGTATTTTCAGAGTATGCAACTGTTGCCACTAGTTCCAGAACATTTCATCATTCTAAAAAGAAATTTTGTAGCTATTATCAGTCACTCCCTATTACCCCTACCCCTAACCCTGGCAATCACTAATCTATGCTCTGTCTGTATGAATTTGTCAACTGGACATTTCATATAAATGGGATCACAGTATGTGCCCTTTGTCCGGCTTCTTTCACATAAGATACTATAGTATTGTTATAATGTTGCTTTCATAGCACAGAGCTCTATCTCCTTGTTCCATACACAACATTTAAGTGTCTTGAAAAGACATGAAGAGTATAAACAACGGGTTTATACTCTTATTGATAAACATTTCAAGACAGATTACCACCAGCAGTTATAAATAGAATCTGTACTTCAAACAACCTTCATAATAATTTTTAATTTTTTGACAGACTTCCCATGCTGAATTTTCTGACAGGCTTCCCATGCTGTACCATTTTCTTGTGGTTTTCCTTCAATGTAGAATTCGTGAGATCTGGTTTAGTGAAACTATCTATGGTGATCTGTAAATTCATCAGTCAGTCATCAAGAAATTACATTATGATGAAAAACTGACCAAGCAAGTGACTAAACATTCACCATCTTTTTATATATAAAACAGTACTTAGAGAATGAAGGCGAAAACAAATATAAATATGTGTGGATTTCCTCCCTTGGCCCCATGAGTGGTTTTGCTATCTCCTGAGGCACACATTTACTGGCTTAGCAGGCACTATTCTAAAGAACAAGCTACTGCCTATTATTCCTCACTCCACAGGCTGTGGGGTCAAGCTTCCCAACTTCAAATACTGATACTTCTACTTTTTCACACTGCACATGATCTCTCATAGTTCTGTGACTCAATTTCCTTATCTAACCACAGGGATATTTGATTATTATTCTAATTACTGAACTTTTCTTGGGCATTGTAGATTAACAACACGTCCATCCTACATTTTTTTTTCCCCTTTCTTCCCTCCTATTTATATCTTGCTCTCTCAGTCACAGACAACTTAGGAAAAAAGAATGCAGAGATAATTGGGTCACCTTGCACACCAGAGCTTCTTAATCTTTTCATTGATAAACTTCTGAATTACTAAAAAAAGGACATGATTCCTTCATCCTTTGGCCATGATTACTTCATCAGGCCTTTGGTGGCTCTTTTTTGTAAAGCTTTCAGATAGGACAACATATTAACAATTTAGGTTAAATGATCAGAATGTGTTGAAATTTCATGTTGAATGGACTAGCTGCTATGCTTAAGAAAGTTTCTATCAAGTGCTACATTTCTGTGCCTCATCCTTAAGTGCCAGGGTTACACCAAAACAGCATATTTATCAACAGCATCCAGTGTTCAACCACTGGTATCACATGTCAATTACTTCCCAAAATGACACTCTTTTATGGGCAGCTAAGTTAGATAGGCTAATATACAGTCAGAGCGGGACTGGGTTCTCAAGGAAGTCAACACAAAAACAGAGATACCACAGTTGTGGTTGGAGGCACATCTGAAGAAGACCAGACCTCAAGATAAAGATGCAGTGGCCAGGCCTACACACCTCCCTAAGGATAAACGGCAACTTAAAATTATACTACAATTAGCACCACCAGGGCCAATAAACCAGACAGGCATCAGTCCCCCAGGTGGGTGACAGAGCATCTCCTCATCCCTTCCCAAAATGCCTTTTTTCTGTGTACCCTTGCTATGTGCCTCATTTCCCTATTGGATCAGTATTAGCTAAGCAGCTATACTGTTGTTGTTGTTGTTGTTGTTGTTGTTGTTGTTGTTGTTGTTTTGAGACATGGTGTTGCTATGCAATTCAGGCTTGCTTTGGAGTCTCTATGTAGTCCAGGGTAGCCTTGAACTCACAGTGATCCTCCTGCTTTGGCCTCTAGAATGCTGGGAATTTCAAGTGTGCAACATCATGCCTGGTTTAGTAGCTATACTTGTAATCCCATAGGTTGATGGTAGTTGTACCCATGCGGTACCCATGTTGTGCCTTTGCTGTATAAATTACCCATGACAAAGGGTCTCAGTGGCCATTTGGGAACCCTCCTGGAGATCCAGGCATTATTCTTCTCTCCTTATTTCCAATAAAACTCTAACTTCTTTCTTTGGTTCAGAACTTCATTCCTCCGTATTGTAGGACCATTAACCTGGCCCACTTGACATCTAACAGGTTGGGAATGATAGCTCTCCTATATATCAATACTATGCTTTTTAAAGAGAGGAATTTTATCATATTTATTTCTAATGTCTCTGTATTATAGTCTGTCTAATATACTTACCAGAGGGTCAAAGTACTAAACAAACATCATTGGGCCAACTTATTACTGTATCTGCTTTAAATTTCTTCCAACCTAAAATCTTTGCCATGCTCTATAGTACAGAATTTTAAAGATTTAATGTCTTCAATGATCCTTATGCTAAAAAAAAAAAGTCCCAAACTCTTTTTGGAAGAAAACTTAAGATAACACATGTCTTATGTTCTCCTTCAGCCCATTGCTGCTCAAAAGAAAATATTCATCACAATCTATAATTACATTTATTTGCATAGATATTTGTTCAATATACATTTCACTCAACTAACTCTATGATAATAAAGATATTGCTTTCCTTCCAGTATGTCCCTGGCATGTGCTAGGTCCTCAATAAATAAGTGAAGAATGAATGATCTCCTATTAGGAAATTTATAATTGTTAAAGTTTTTCATCTAAATGACTATCTCAAATCATCATCTACAGCAGCCATGTTCAACCTGATGCCTGCCTTTTTTCCACCTTTTAAAAATGTTAAAATAAAAATATTAAAAGGAAATTTTATTACTTACATGTAGTAATAATATTATATATTTTATATAAAGATAATTCTTCACTCAAGAAAAAGAGGAGTGGAATTCCCTAGAACAAGACAATTAAATCTGGCCTTGGCCAGCAGCAGCAGCATAACTTCAAAGTCACTAATGCTTAATACTTTACAGTACTAATTCATTCACCCACTATTCTTTCTTTCAGTGTGTATTGGAACTCTTCATACTATGTGTCAAATACTCTTCTAGGTGTTTGTCTCTGTCCTTACATTTGTATTCTGTAAGAGGAACAGGAAGAGAGGATACAATAATAATTAGTGGACACTACAGAAAAACTAAATAGGCTTAGAGGACCAGGAAATGCTAGGATGCAGGGAATGATTGAGGTTACTTCACAGAAAATAGCAAGAAAGCCCTCTTTACATCTGAGCAAGTAAAACAGCACACTAGAAAGAGGAACAGCAAGTGTGAAGGTCCTGCCTGGTAGAATCAACAGTCTCTTCAATTTTGACCAATGTTTACCATCTGGGATTCACACTATTTTCAAGAAACATTTGGAAATACGAGGAGGTAGGTGTTTTGAGTTTGTGGGATGTGGTTTGGTGGGAGTGAAGGTTAGGACGGGGATGCTAATCTATAACACTTAAGAAAAGTTTCAAACAACAAATAATTCAAAGAATTGTTCTCCCCAAGATATCCACGAAATATTTTTTGCTGGAAATTAGCACATTTTTGTTTTGCTTTCAAATTGCTTCAGTGAATAAAATATTATATAAAAGATTTATGATAAAATCATCCAACAAATTTGTATTTTATATAAATGTAATTTATCCTAACTCAAAATATACATATATATACACACACATATGTACATAGATATATATGTATATATAGGTAACATATACATGCTTGGGATTGAATACAGGACTCTGTTTGCAAATGCTTACCACTGAGCAACACTCTCAGCCCAACTATCTACTTTCAGTCTCACTACTCCCTCCATTGTGCCTGCTCATCACATTTCATATATGATACAGATTAGGTTTCAGTTCAAGAATTCAGATGACATTTATTTCATGATTGATTTCTCTGCCTCAGACTATATTCAAACATCTTAGATGGGAAATGTCACACTTTGGCCATCAAATCATCTTACAATCATCTCCCATTCTAGTGTAGTAACATTGCTCTTTCCCCGCTTTCTCTGACAATTCATTGTAAGGCCAACTCAAAAAGAAAATGTTTTTCCCAACATTCCCAGTTGTTCACTCTTCCGTACTCTCCAAAAGTACACTTATCAGATATATCATAAGGTTTTTCTTTATCTGTGTTTCTCACAAACGAAACTATAGGCTCTTCCGGAATAACAGCTAGATCTTACCCATCAATCACTGTATTCTAGCGCCTAGCGCCCCGTGCATGGCAGGATATTCAATGATTGTATAGAGGATAAAGAATGAATGATCTCCAAATTAAGCAAATTCAAAATTTCTCTACAAAAAAACAGCGACGCTATAAGAGTTCAGTGAAGGCTGAAAACAAGTTTGGTGGAAGCTGCTAGTCGGACAGATCTGCACTTGAGGACTTTTCCAAGTATATCCCGAGAAGTGCCAACTTCAGTGCTTTAGATGAAACACTGTCCATTAGCAGGTAAGGTCAACATTTCCTTTTCAACCGTAAGATTCCTGAACACACGCCCTCCCCGAATCTGGGAGCCCTCACTTAGCGAGCCCCAATACCCTAGGTGAGGCTCTCACCTTCCCATTGGTGGGAGGCTCCTGGATGTAAATGTTGCTCATTCTGGTCACTGGTCTGGACGCTGCTTCTTATTCCCCCAAAACGAGAGGACGTCCAGTCACTAAAGCTGTCCACTTCTTAGTACACGACTCTTTAAACTGACAGTCGGGGAAAGCTTCACTCGGATACCGCTCAAAACAAGCACACCAAACGCTACCGGGTACCAAAGCTAGCCACTCACGAACGCCGCCATGTTGCTCCCGGACCCTAACACCGCTAACCCTGAGAACGAGGGTTCCTATATCTCCCAGGGAAAAAGAAAAGATTATAAAGTTCTTATAACTTAATGTAACTTAAAATTTAGTTTGTAACAATATTAAGAAGAAGGAACAATCCTTAGGTCTTAGTGGTGTTTGCTTCGCGGGTCTGCAGGTCGTACTCCCCCCCCGCCGAAACTGGCAATAATGGTTCAGACCATGTGCATTCTACAATAGGACTCGCTTGGAAACTGCATCGGCCCGGCACTTGGTTCCGTTATCCCTACATGTTTACAGGCCCTTCCTCTACGGTCGCAAAAGCTCCTGAGGCGCCGGTGGCTGAGACTTCTTTGTGCTTTGCCTTCACAGCCGGCGGGGAGCAAACGTATTTTCCGAAAGCTCCGGGCTCCAGCGATCTCTCTTATCAGCTCAATGGCAGTCCCAGGTGAACACTAACAGCGGGGACCTGGAGTCCGAGCGAGGAAGCGAGCGGCTAGGGTAGCATAAGACGCGGTGGGGCCGGGAGTAAGTAGCGCCCAAGGGGATTAAGGCGGAGGCCTTAAACTCAACCGATTTGGTTGGCTTACATGAAAAAGTTGATACTCTGCAAGACTGAAGGAAAGAAATTATCCCTCCCATCGCAGTGGAGTTCCGATTGCACAGGATTACAGAGGAAGAATGTGAATAGGGAGAGAGGAGTGGCGGGCCGAGAACGCCGGGCCCGGGGAAGCTAGCAGCCAGGAAACGCCGACCTTAATTTAGATACAGTTTAAAAATAAAACTGGAGGTGAGGACTTTTGGACTACCCAGATTCCCAGAGGAGTTGTTTGTATTGAAAGTCGCAGGGACCAGCAGTGCCTCTGTGGTTAACTTCTGGCTCTTGCAGTTGCGGTGTGGCTGGCTGTAGGCCGGTTTCTTTGCCTGTCTGGGCCTCAGTTTCCTTATCGGTAAAAGGAGCTTTGCTGAACTTTATCTGATGGGCCTTGTAGCTCTCAGTTTCTGTGTCCATAGGTTACTAAACCTAAAGATGGCCTGCCCTTCAACATAAATACTCCAGAAATGCTCCTGTCCCAGCTTACTGGAAATTCTAATGGGCGCAGGTACCATCTTATATCATTATTGCCACGATGAGATACGCAAAACAGTAGTCGTGGGAGGTATTTTGTGAAATATGCTATCCCCCAATTTGGAGATTCACAATGCAATTTATTATAGAAAAGATTCTGAGCTGGGGAAATAACGCAGAGGCTCAGAAGCACAAGGTCTTGAGTTGCATTCCTGGTACAAAAACAAAAACAAAAACAAAAAAAACCATTTTCTATCAACTGCAATTTGAAATGGAGCATATTTGGATGCCTAAGAGAGATGTATGTTTGTGATAAGGAAGTGCCCACTACATGCCAGGTGATGCACTAAGTAGGCATTGGGAATACAGTGATGAGCAAGGTAGATGCCAGTTGTTCTTCACAGGGAATTTATGAATTAACAATGAAGAGTAAAACCTTTATAGAAAGTGAGAATAGCTATGGCAAGGAAACTGCAAGTCCTGGGAAACACATAATAACAATATACAGGGAGGAGTCAGAAGGACTTTCCAGAAGGTATGGCATTTAGGACAAGACCTAAAATACTGTGGGGAAGGATGGAGTGCAGGAGGGAGGAGATTGAACTTAGAGTGACTGGATGTGTAAAGGAAGAAGAAAAGAAAGATGTTTGTTGTGGATGATACTTGCCCTACAACTGGCAAAAAAGTGAGAAAGAGGCAGTAACAGTAGTTAATGTTTACTATTTACCATATTTCATATGTCTCAGAGACTCTGTCAAATGTTATCTCTTAAGTTTGGAGGGTTTTGATGTTGCCTAGCTAAGCTCTGGTCTCATAAGGAAAGGAGAGAAGTAGATGGGTTGGTGATACATTTTTGATAGTAGAATCACTAGGAATTGGCTATTGATTCAAAGGAGGAGGATAAAAGGGTAAGTGAGGTTTACCTAGATTTCACCATTAGCAAATTGCTTGAGGCCAGTTACTGATAAGACAGACTGAGACAGTTACCTCGTAAGGAGTAGGGAGTTAATGATGACTTCAGTTTGGAGTTTGTGTTGTGTTTAGTCAAAATGGGAATGGCAGTATCTAGCAGTAAGCAATCATTTTCAGCTTAGGAAAGAGGTTAGAGCTGAAAACATTTTATGAGGTATCGTCAAAAAATATGGGAACTGTTAACAAAAAGATATACTAAAAGACACATGCCACTTTCTGAAGTAGTTCTGGAAATCCTCTTTCTTGTCCCTAATTGTGATGTAATAGTTTCCTTGAAGTCCTGAATATATTCAAACCCTTTACCTTTTGTGGTCATGCTGCCTTTGGGGAAGAGCCACAAGTAACACAGTCTCAGATCCAGTGAAGAAATTGGATGGAGACACACCTTTCTGTTGCATGGCGCTTGGCGGCATCATTCGCCATATTTTTTATCACACCTCCTAAAGACATGAAACAGGACTTCCAGAACTGCTTTAGAGAGTGGTGAGAATGGTGGGATAAGTGTGGTAAAAGCAAGTGGGAATAGTTTGAAAAGGATTAATGGTAATGTATCTTCAACTGTAAAAATTTTTAAATTTAAACATTCACTGCATATTTTTACCTCAGCTTGTAGGTGTCAACATGTAGGCACTGAGGCCATCAGGAGCGGATTGTTTTGCATAGGTGGAGGGCATGGAGAGTGAAGGGAAGGCCTGTGGCTGAAGCCTGGTGAATAGCAACCTCTAAGGGCCGGCAAGAAATGACAAGCCTACACAGTAGATTGCCTTGGCACCTTGATAGGCCTGTAAGCGTCATGCAACCTGCATCCAGAGTTGACCTATCCAGTGGTCCTCTCACTCGGGGGGTTGAAGCCATGGGTTCACCCAAAGTTTACTCATTGTCACTGATTATTTTATTACTGGAGCAGACTTTTTCCAACACTCGGGTTGCAATCAGGACTTTTACAGAGTGCTGCATCCCCAGCTCTTTTTTATTTTGAGACAAGATCTCACTAAGGTTCCCTGGCAGGACTGGAATTTGGAATCCTGCCTTAGCCTTCCAGAGTACTGGGATTGCTGATGTGTGCCACCATGCTCAGCTTTTGAGCACACTTTTTGAGCACCTATGTGGTATGGGCACTCTGAAGGACACAGTGACATAGTCTATGCCCTCATCAAGTTTTGTAGACTAGTAAAGAAAATGTGCTGCTTAAAAGCACAAAGGTGGTTTTTAAATGTCCTGTTTGAAATTCCCTTAAACTTACACCAGTGTTATAGGTATGTTAACCTTTTTCAATTCAAAATAATTCCTGAAAGTATAATAATCTTAAATTGTGCCATTAAGCTAGATGGCAGAATACAAATAAACTGTTTAAACCTATTGAAAGTAGAGATAATAGATGTGATGGCACCATAAAAAAAAAAAAAAGAGTACAATGTAAGCACAGTTAGCGAATACAGATATGGAAAATGTTAAGATAATTTCTTGGACGATCGATCCAGACAGTGTGTTAAAGGAAAATAGGCACCATTGAAGTCTTTTGAGGTGATCGTCAAGGAAGACAAGTATTATGTTATGCTTTTTTATTTTAGGTATAATCAGTCAGCCTGGCATTTCTTGGGGTAGTTCTGCTAGTGATTTTTATAAGGTACGATTCTAAAGTAATGAGGCTCTTTCCACAAACCTCACATAAATACTAGCTTTGTCTCTTTGATCATGTGTCTCAGCTTTTTCCATAGCATTGTGTGTTAGCTTAAATCATTATGTAGGTAACACAATGAAATTTTGTAGACGTTTAGAAAACTCTTAGACTCTTAGTTGTTACTAGAGAAATGACATTTGAACATAGTTTTCAGTGAAGTTTGCTTTCTATGGAAAATTGCTTTTCCATTCACAGATGTTGAATTAACTCATTTGTTGAAATCATGTCAGTAATCCTCTACTCTTTATGAAGAGTGGGCCTGGCACAAGTAGCAGTGTATCTTCTTCAATGAAGTTTATACAGTCAATTTAGGGTTTTGTCATATCA
This sequence comes from Dasyprocta punctata, assembly GCA_004363535.1. Classification (NCBI taxonomy): domain Eukaryota; kingdom Metazoa; phylum Chordata; class Mammalia; order Rodentia; family Dasyproctidae; genus Dasyprocta; species Dasyprocta punctata. Next base: position 50,142 of record RJWM01011243.1, on the reverse strand, counting down.
TTCCAGTTCGGCATATAAAAGTGACTGAAATTCATATATACATTACCATTGCATCTCAGTAATAGAAGAATTCTAAGTTATACTACATCCTATTGCTTTTCAGTCCTAAACTATAGGTTGTTTCTTTTCTCCCTAGTTCATGCTACCTACTACTGCTGAAATAATTTTCCTAAATTATCTGTCTGATCCTGTCATTCTTGAGAGACAGGTATTTAGTTTTAAACTCATTACTGTAAATTCTGTAATTCTCTTCTAACCACTTAACCTTTCTGAGGTTCAGTTTTCTTGTGCCCATGATGAAGAGGTTGATTTCTTAAGTTGCTAGATGTTTTAAAGCCAACGCTCTCCATCTCTGGAGGAGTGAAACACATCCTCCACTCCTGAGCATAACTGAATCACTTATTCTATCTGTTCCTTCTGATACATCCTCATGCAAAAGTGTGAACTAACCAACAGTTCTCTGACCTGTCATGTGTTTTCCTGCCTATGTGCCTATGTTAATATTGTTCTTCATTATCAATACCTGTCTTTCCCAATCTTTTAGCTGCAAGTGGTTGTTTTATTTTCTTTTGATTTTGGGTTTTTGAAATAGGGTCTCACTCTGCAGCCTAGGCTGGCCTCTAACTCATGGCAATCTTTCTGCCTCAACCTCCCCAGTGCTGGAATTATAGGCATTTGCCACCATGCCTGGATTTTAGCTGAAAGTCTTTCCTGGCACTTTTTCATGCTTATTAACAGAACTATGTATCTTTTATGACATGAGGCACATTATTTCATGTGTTGACCACTTTGGGTGCATTGTCCTAAATAATCTAGGGTAGCATAGCTCCCTTTACTGAAGTATTTGACTTTATTCATCTTTATGGTTTCTCTAACATCCAGTGCAGAGTTATACTCATGTTAGATAAATATTTAGAGGATTGATCACTAAAATTAATGCTGAGCAAATGTAATATTAAACAGACTTACCTGCTTCATTAAATAAAAAGTTAAACCTTTTTCTTATTTTAAACAGATAATACCTATAGTATTTTTTTCCTTCATAAACAATTTCATGAGGCAAGCAGAAGACAGTCTTATGCATTTACTTAACTGTTAGCTCTTTCATAGCAGTAGTTTAAACAGCTTTTTGATGGTTTTACTTTTATCTTTTGGGTGTAAAATGATTATGAAGACATTTGTAACTACATGTTAAAACATCTGCTTTTTCAAAACATTTGCATCAAGGAATTTATGTAGCCTGTTTTTTATACACAAAAAAATCTAATTTCTTTTGTTCTTTCTACTTTGCTTTGTACAATATTTAGGATTCCAAAGAAAGGTGTATACCTATAATTATTAATGTAAACCTGTAGGAAATTTCAAATACTTGGAATTTTACTTCGTATTCAACATCAATAGGATATATACATATTATACAAACATTAGCACCTATACGGTTTAAAGTTTAAAAACTCAAGAAATTGATGTTCTGTTTAAGGATTCCCAAATTAAGTTAACTAAAACCATAATAGAATAACCATATGTAAAACTTGTTATGAAACAAAATAAATCTAGTCCGTCTCAATTAAAGTTAATCAAAAATGAAAAGCATACATCTTGTGACCAAGATGACTGCAGTTTCTAATTACTTAATAGAAAAAAATTTTGTTACTTATGCTGCTTACTTTTAAATTTAAATGATTATAGAAAATATTTTAATCTAGAGAAAACTTTTGCAGTTATCTCTAAAATTCAAAATAGACCATAGTTAAAACATAATACTAAGTTCTTAGCATCCCCATTAAAGTTCCCAGTGATTAAATTGACTTTGAAAGGATAGATGATATAAAATTCCAGAGAACTGAATTTAGGTCAAATGTGCTGGGATTCCTACAGGGACAGTTGAAACCTGTGATAATTGTCAGGGAGTCTCCTTGCTCTTCTCTCACTTTGTTTATTTCCTTTTAGTTCCTTTGTTTTGATCTTTTCTGATCCTTCTCTTTGCCTCTTTTACCCTACCATTACTTTTTGTAATCCCTCTGTGCTACTTTACATGTGTTTAAAAAGTACACAAACAAAAAATGTAGAATTTGACGAATTTTGACACCTATATGTACCTTATATGCCAGAGTACATATGATATTACCTTAAAGTAAGGAATAGAAGAAGATAATTGAAATTAAAATAAATTTTCTTTCTGTTATACAAATGACAGTATACTCTAAGTACTGTTGTACATCTTGCTTTTCTTTTTTATCATGTATCTTAGATATCATGAGAAATCATTAAAACCTATCCTCATACTTTTATACCATAGTTTATTTTGTCAGTGCCATATTGATATTTAAATTACACTATTTTATGATTACAAACAGTGCTGTCATGAATAGCTTTGTACATAAGTTAGTATACACTTATGCAGGTAAATCAGAAAGATTAATTTCCAGATGTGGAGTTGCCAGACTAAAGCAGCGTGTATGTATAGCTTTGATAGATTATGTCAGTTTGCCTTTCAGATATGGTACCATACTAATTTACACTTCCACCAGCAATGTTGGAGGAGTATGTCTCCCAACATTGTCTTCAACCTTTTAAATCTTTACTACTCTGATAAGTGAAAATGGAATCCCAGTATAGTTTTTAATGTGCATTTCAGTTACTGTAAATAAAACTGAGCATTTTTCCATGTTTCTATCATTTCTGTTTGCTTAGCTATGAACTTTCTGTTCAGATCTTTGGCCCATATTTTTCTTCTACTGGTTATTGAACGATTTCCTAGGTTTTGCCCAGTGGAAATAATTGTGTTTTGCTGATCTGTGAATTATAAATATTTTTTCTTAAGTATTCTAGTGCCTTTTAAGTTTTCTTTTGGTAGATTTGCCATTCTGGCTTTTTTTTTTTTTCTTTGTGGTCAAACTCAATGTTTTTCTTTAACAGTGTTCAAGCTGCAGGTAATGATTAGAAAGAAAAACTTTCAGGGGCACAGGCATTTTACTCTAAACAAGTTTATCAAACTTCAGAAATGAATAGAAGAAAGAAAGAACTGTGTCTTCATTACTTTATTGTTATGGGACAGAAAACTCAACTCCCAAAGTTAAAGGAGGAAAGGTTTATTTTGGCTTATAGTTCATAGAGGTTTCAGTCCATAATTGGCTGGCTCCAAGGCAGGCAGGCATCAGAGAAGGGAGACAGTTCATAGCAGACCGAGGTAGCAAAGCAACAAAGTAGTGAAGAACAAATCCAAGTAACCTTAGCAGCTTCTTTCTGCCTCTTTTATGTTCTATCTAGGCTACTGGGCTTTGCACAGGTGCCAAACCAGTCAGTGGACTGAATTAGTAGTCACACACCCTTAATCCTAGTATCACACACTCTAGATCTAACCACTCTGGAAAAGTCTACCTATGGCCACATGAGGCTTTTGCAGTCATCTAGACATCAGCCATAGCAAACCATCTAGGAGCCTAAATTGGGGAAGTGTATAATTTAGCAAATTAAGGACCTCACAGTATAGCCTTCCTATTCAGTCTGACATAGATTTCAAATACACTTGTATTAGTCAGTGTTCTTGTCCCAAACAACAGAAAAATACTGGTTAATTTAAGCAGGAAGGAATGATACAGGAAGTTTACTGAATCTAAGAAAGGATTATAAAAATGTTCAGAAAGTAGAAACAAATCAGGGGAACTCGTATCCAAGATCCTGCAGGAGCCTAGACTTGGTCAAAACTGCTGCTGTAAGTGACATCAGTGCCTCTAGAACTGGATCCCAAAAGCAAAATGCATTTTATTATGTTACTCGTCTCAGATCTATGGAGTTGTCTTGGATTCCGAGTCACAGATAGGAGCATTCATTTGGCCAGACCATCATGAAAATTAAAGACAAATGAAGCTGAAATCTTAATTTCACCAAAATCTGGCTGATAGGGAATTATTATATTTGAAACTTTTAATTTTTACTTCCTTTTCATGTAGAGGTCTCAACTTTGTTAAAGAAAATGACCTGCCTAGAAACAGTTTCGTGTTTTGTTCATTCTGAAAACTTTGAACACTTGAGTGATGAGTTTTATCAGTACTTTTTGTCATTAATGAGTTCAATTCTAATACACATTGAGATGAGATTATTTTACATTCATTCATTACATTTCTAGTATGTTAGAGGAATGATACTAGTGCATTTAGCAGTTTTGTTCAGCATCTATAGTTTCTATGAAAACAGACTTAACATTGACCCAAAGTCTCTGAGCTTTTCTTTTCTTCAAGCATGTAGGTATTTTCATAATGGAAGAGCCTCAGATTATACTAATCCAATTTTATCCCACAGTAGCACATAGCTATAAAAATCACAGGATTTGTGGAGGAAACTAGGGTGGGGCACAATGCTCAGCAAATTCATCTCTGATGCATTTAATAAATAGGAACCTGATCTGGGGATGTAGCTCGGTGGCACAACACCTGCCTGGCAAGCCTGAGGTTGTGAGATTGATTCCTGGTACCAGAAAGAAAGAAAGAAGGAGGGAGTGGGAGGGAGGGAGAGAAAGAGAGAAGAAAGAGAGAGAGAGAGAGAGAGAGAGAGAGAGAGAGAAGGAGGAAGGAAAGGAAGGGAAGGGAAGGAAGGAAGGGAAGGGAGGGAAGGAACCTAATTAAAAACAATAGCCCACTTTTACACATTAATTGGATACTACAGTAAATAGGGCTTGACCTTTAAAAAGACCTGAGGTGTGTTTAGAAGTAGACTTCAAAAGAACTATAGTTTATGAGTTGTTATGAAGGGGTAGAAGGGGAGTGTTGATGTGAAACTGGTGAAAAGTTGTAACACCAAATGTGGTCTTGAATATGTGCCTGTATGTTTTGTATATTTTTAGGAAATTCACAATTTTCTGCATTCATCTACTGTTTTCCTGGGTGAAGTCCATTATTCTGTAATGTTATCAGTTACATTAAAATAATATTTGCACTTTTAGAACAAGCATTTTAGGAGAACTACTTTTGCTAGAACAACCTAAAACTATATTTAAGAGAGAATTTAAGATTAGGGAGAAATAATATTTTAACTTAACATTATAAATTGGCTTTAAATTATTTTTTATTTAAAATTAGCATTTCATATTTGTACTACATGTGTTTTAATATATTACTAGAGGTGATATTTTCATTTGAAAGGTTTAGGAGTTAGATGTCCTTCATTAAGAAAATGGAATGTTACTGTACCGGGGCTCTCATTGGTTAATTGAAACCACTACTGAAAGTTAAAGTTTTACCTATGTATGCATACAATGGAATATCATTTAATGCAGTTTTGATACATGCTATAATATAGTTGATACTTGAAAATATTCTACTAAGGGAAATAAACCATGCTCAAAAGGACAAACATTGTATGATTTCTCCATATCTGTGGTGAATCCTTAGAGACAGAAAGTAAACTAGAGATTACCAGGGGATAGAAAGATGAGGGAACATGCATTTATTTAATGGGTATAGTTGGTGTCTGAAATGAAGAAAATCTCTTAGAAATGGATAATGATATGACATTGTGAAGTACTTAGTGCTACTAAATTATATGCTTAAAAATGACTAAATGGTAAAGTTATGTAAAATAGAAAAATCAGTTTTATTTCATTTCTGATATTTTTATCTTCCTGATTACCTACATACTACTGAATACACCAGGGTATTGTAAATATTTGTAAACGCTTATTAGAATTCGGAGGAAAATTTGTTTTCTCCTCAAAATTTGAGTGTTGAATTTGGATATTTCTTACAGTACATAGCAATTATAGTAAACATTCTGGAATTCCATCAGTTCCTTTAAGAAGGTTGAAACTGTTTTTCTTCTAATGGAAGGCAGAAAAACGTTTAACTTTTACATATGTATGTATGTATATCAAATTTTGCATATATATGCGTATGTATAATTAATTATTATACATTAGAGGGACAGACCAAAGAACCCTGAAATTTCTTCCTTAGTGTTCTAGAATTCCTGAAATATTTATGTTTTTGATTATAATACCTCATTTCAATGGAATTACAAAAAAAAAGTTCTTGAAGTAAATGTCAAATAATTTGAGTAAGTTGACTTTCAGTAAATTAATTGTTCAAATAATTGATTAGTGTTACTGTAGTGAGTTGTAGATAATTTTTGGTTTTTCTTTAAAAGAAACTTTCATAAAATGTGCAAATGGGAAGGGAAACAAAGGAGGGGGAAGAGTAAAGGAAAAAGGGACAAGAAAAAAGAGTACAAGGAAAAATGGAAATAAAACTTTAGTAAGTGAGGGGAAGAGAGGTTGAAGGGAAGGGAGGGGAATGGGAAAAAAGAAGAGAGGTACAAATTCTCTGTGATGAACATGATCATTATATATATCTACAATGTACCAGTAAAATAAAAAGTTGAAAAAATTTTTTTCTTAGCTTTTGCATATGATGAAGTTACATTTTTACAAATATGTATTTCCTAAAATGTTATCCAATTGTTTTTCAGGTTGCAACAAGGACAACGTCAGAGCAGGCTGTAAAAAATGTGGCTACCGTGAGTACACAAAAAACAGTATCCTACGCATTGCTCTTAGCAGAAACATTGCCTTTTGAGAATGTGCCTTATAATTCAGTTTTCAGAGGCCCTATGTGTAGTCATTTAGGCCTAAGCTACTGTATGAGCTGATTCAGAAGTTCTCATATGCATGAAATACTTGCTTTTCTTCTTTTAGGTAAACCCAGTGGCAGCTATGTATCTGATGACTAGCAAAGACGTCATGAAGTAGAAATAGTAGTATAAAATAAGAGTTTGGAAAAATTATATATTTAACTGTATATGGAGGGTGCATATGTGTATTTTATTCCTTGTTTTCCTGGATACTAGATGAAGAGGTCAAGGCATTCAAAACTATTTTCGAAGATTTTTTTGTTTCTTGAATTTACTTATCCCTTTGTATAAGTTTGTCTTAGTGACTTTGTCAGTAAGAGATAATACCTGATACCCACAACTCTAAGGAGAAAAAGTTTATTTTGGCTCACAGTTTGTAGAGCTGGCTCTAAGGCTGAATACCATGGCTTCTCATATGGTATCAGGAGGCAGAGACAGACATCAAAGAAGGTAGAAAGGAGATAGACCCTTCCTGGCCACGCCACATCACCCAGTGACCCACCTCCTCCAACTAGGCTTGTAGCTATAAACTCATCAGTAGACCTGTCCACTGATGTGTGTGATGCACTAGTGGTCCAACCACCTCCCCAAAGCCCCACCTATCAGCACATGAGGCTTTGCAGAGGAACATCTAGCTACTCTAAACTGTGATAAAGTTTGTTTGATCCCAGAATTTCTGTTCATGGACAAAAAGCAATCATTAATCTTAATTAGGATTAATATAATAGGATGAAAGGATAAACTTAAGCCTGTGTAATTATATGCAATACTATGTATGTATTTGTAATTTTATTCTATAAACCAGTATGATTCCTTTAGTTAAATGTAATAGTTCCTAAAGCTTTACTAATAGCTATGGCAATAGCATTTGCTGTTTTTTGAGTTCTTTGGAGACCTATATTGTTACTAATACTCCAATTCATCAAATATTTTTTAAAGATTTCTGTGTGAGAATACAGGATAAAGGAGCACTTGGAGTGTATGCTTCCATCAGAAAGACACAGTAGAACATGCCAAGAGATCAGACTACATGCAGCCAAGCAAAGCTCAGACCTGGCTCTAGGGAAGCTTGCCTAAGTAAAGTGGGTGCATAATTTGCATATCCCTCACAGAAGTGAAAACTAAAGAATTGATGTGTGCAAGAAATGAATAAAATGAAATATTTTCTGTTTTTTAATTTGTTTGCTTTGTTTGAGACACTACATGTCTCATTTCTCTATTCAAAACTGGCAACCTTCTATACACAAAAATTCCTCAAAACCTGGAGTTCATATCCCTATCTACTAACTTCGGTTTATCTAGTTGAAATTCTTTTAATCCAAGACTTCCAAGAAAGCTCATTTTCGTGAAACAAAATATTTGGCAATCTAGTGTCCTTTTTGGTATTTTATTTTAGTTGAAAATGGAAACGTTTACAATAATAAGAATTTGAGAAGCCAAGTAGTAAATAGTTTTGAACTCTTTTCTTTTTTTTTTTTTTTTTTTTTTTTTTGCGGCACCAGGGATTGAACTCACAGCCTTGGCGCTTAAGCCACTGAGCCAAACTCCCGGCCCTGGTTTTTTGAGGCAGGGTCGCACTATGTAGCTCAGGTCGGCCTTGCGCCGTGTTGTAGCCCAAGCCGGCCTCGAACTCACAACGCTCCACCTACCTCAGCCTCCCGAGTGCTGGGATTAAAGGCGTGCGCCACCACGCCCGGCTTTGAACTCTTTTCTAAGTTTAGTTTTTCTGCTTTATTATTCAGATCTTATTTTAGTGAAATTATTAAACAATTTCTAATTTGTCTCCTATGGAAAAATGTAGTTATATTTCCATTCTCTGTTACATCTCTACAAATTGGGAAAGATGGTCTTTATCATAATCTGGTTTGACTTCAGTTACTGATGGTCAGCCATTTATTCAATCATGCTATGTAATGGAACTGCCATATAAATCTCCAGACTAGCACGGTGTGTGGCACTCACCTTTAATTCTAGCTGCTCAGAAGGCTGAGGTAGGAGAGTCACAAGATCGAGGCCATGCTGCGCACCTTAGCAAGACTTATCTCAAAATGAGAAATGACTGGGTTTGTAGCTTAGCGTGAAGGCCCTGAGTTCGGTCCTCAGTACCATAAAGCTAAGCAAAGCTCATGAACTACAAGGTTTGAGAGTTTCTGGCTTAGTGAATACATTGAAGCACTAAGAGTGTGACATACCCAGAGACAGCCTAAACACACCACCCACTTTTGCTCAAGGCATCTCTTCCATTTAGCTGTTTCAGAGTTCTTTACATTACAGCAAATAATAATAGTAAGTAAGCTATTTTCCTCAAGTTTTGTGAGCTGTTTTAGCAAATTATGAAAATTGAAGAGGGAATTGTGGGAACACTTTGACTATTAGCTGACCAGTCAGAAGTATGGGTGGCACCTGAATTAGGGGAAATCTATGGGACAGAATCCTTAACCAATGGGGTCTATGTCAACTCCAGGTGGTATCAAATGAATATAATTGTCGGATTCCAGGTAGTGTCCATAGAGTTGGAGAACTGGTTGTTGGCATGGAAAAAATCTCATACATTTGATGTCAGATGTAGTGAGAAAATTTCAGACCACTTTCACAGATGTGAAAATATATTTCACATGTATTTAATTTGATTTGCATTTTCCTAATAATGTCGACTTGTATGTTCATGTACTTATTGGCCATTTGTATTTCTTTTCTGTCTGTTCAGTTCCTTTGCTCATTTTAAAACTGGTATATTAGTTCTGTATTATCGTGACCAAATACTTGGCAAAATCACCTTAAAGGAGAAGGGGTTTATTTTGCCTCACAGTTTCAGGGGTTTGAGTCACTAATCAGCTGGTTGTATTGTTCTGAGCCTGTGTGAAGGCAGTACGTCATGGTGGAGGAGAGTTGCTTACCTCATGGCAGTCAGGAAGCAGAGAGGGAGAGAACCCAAGAGGAAGGGGCCCCGTGACCCACTGCCTTCAACTAGATCAGTCATGGTCCGGAAAATTGAAATGTTCACGTCCTAGAGAAAACCTGATGTGTATACCCAAAGAAATCAGCAAAATACTCTGAATCCTAAGTTTCTGTTAATAACAGGTTAAATAAATGAATATGATTTTTATATAGTGGATTTTTTTTCCTTTTTTTTTCGGCACTGGGGATCGAACTCACAGCCTCATGCCTGCCAGACAGGCGCTTAAGCCACTGAGCCAAACTCCCCGCCCTAGTTTTTTTGAGGCAGGGTTGCACTATGTAGCTCAGGCCGGCCTTGCACTCATGTTGTAGCCCAAGCCGGCGTCGAACTCACAACGCTCCGCCTACCTCAGCCTCCTGAGTGCTGGGATTAAAGGCATGCGCCACCACGCCCGGCTTATATAGTGGAATATTATCTGTGAGGTAAAATGAAAAATTACACCTACTTATGTCAACATAGATAAATATTGAATGGCAGAAACAACTTACAGAATGATAGGTATAATTGCACTTACTTTTTAAAAATGTATAATGCAACATTTTGTGTGGAAATGTTGGACACCAACATGAGTATAGTGACTTTAGAAAATAAAAAAACAATGAAATTGAGGCAGTTTCAGAAGGTAATGTAAGCTCTTCAACTTTGTGGGTATGCACATGAGCCTACATTTATGTGCATTTTCTTTAAAATAATTAAAGCGAGTGTGACAGAATGTTAACATCTGGGTGTATAGGTATATAGGTACTGATTATATTATTTCTTATACTCTTATATTTCTAATGTTAGATTTTCATAAAAAAGTTATGTGCAATAAGTAAGCAACTACTGTAGTTTTCTTATAGGGACACTCTTTAGGAAAGTGATAACAATTAAATTTTACATGTCCTTTAGGAAAGCATATCAGTTATATTAATTCCTGTATATTACTATAGCAGTTTTAATGAGATGAAAGCTGTGTAATTGCATGAGTACAATAGTCAGTGTGAGAAGGAAAAGGTATGGGAAGGGAATAAAAATCTAAAGTGTAATTTTTTTATACTTGGCTTTTAACTTTTAGATATTGCTGTAGTTTTAGAAAGGAAAAGTGTAGTAATTCAATACTCTAAAACCTGTAAGGAATACTTCCCAAAATGCCTATTAAATTAGAAGTTCCAAAGAAGAAAGAAAATGTGTTCTTGTATTGTATTCAGGGAAAATAACCAAACTATCACCAACTGAATAAAAGTTAAAAGTTTTTCGTATTATTGAAGATATAATTTGTTGCTTCCCATGCAACAACAAAGCAAAAATTATACATTATATCTATAGCTTTATCATTCTTCTGTCTCTGTTTGTTTTACTTAGCTGGTCATCTGACTTTTGAATGCCGCAATTTTCTCCGCGTAGACCCCAAAAGGGATATAGTTTTGGATGTCAGCAGTACAAGCAGTGAGGACAGTGATGAAGAGAATGAAGAACTAAATAAACTGCAGGCATTACAGGAAAAAAGTAAGCAATAATTTTCTTCTTTCATCTTTAAAAATGTTTCTTAAATGTTCTGTGTTATATCATGCTTAGTATATGTATCGTACTTACAATTAAGGTAGCTTTTCTATTTTATATAAGAATTATTGCATAAGTTAGAAAATGGGCTTTTACATTATAAGTAGTTTGACTAAGAATAAACACTGATTAGAGACACAGGCAGGAAGGAATTCTCTTTCTGATTCCTCAGCCCATATTTTGCTTTTTGTTGTTGTTGTTGTTTTTTTCCTGTTATAGTAGGATGTGTCACATGGTGTGTAGAGTCTGATTTAAGACTTAGTTTCTAGCCCCATTTGACCATTCTTGTAAAATATAACTTTCAGTAAGTTAGTTAACCTCTCTGAACCTGAGATTCCTTGTGGGATAGGGCAAAGGATGTATCATCAGATCACACCCACGAAGATCAGAGGTCTTAGATGGTATCAAGCTGTTCAAATGATTTCTAGGATGTAAATAATCGTGAAGCATAGGCAAAGAAGTGATAATTCTGGAACTGTCAGTATGGCTTTCCAAGTCTTTCTTTCTACTTCAGCTCTCAGTCTGGTCAATATAAACATAAGAAGTTTCTATATTACTTAAAGCAAAATAAAATTTGATTGTGAAACATTTTGTATATAAAATGGCTCTTACAATGAGGTTTTTGGGGCTAAAATGCGATGCTTTAACTACTTTATCAACTGCAAAATTTTATATGCTATATATCACACAGAACTGAAGTATACCTTAAAATTTTTAGATACGGTTTTGGGTAGGAGACTGAAAGAGTTATAAATGTTAAACTAATTTTATTTTAGATGATCCGAAAAACGTTAAACAATAAACTTGAATATATTTTAATTTAACCTTTCCATATTATATTCAATTAGGTAAGTGAAGAAGTCAAATGTTAGGTACTAGGGCAAGATGACAAGATAGAAGATGGAGTAGGTAAGACTCTTGAAGATACTGGTGTAGGCAAAGACTTTATGAATAAAAGCCAGATCGCACAGGAACTATCGCTAAGAATCAACAAATGGGATCTCATCCTATTGAAAAGCTTTTGCACAGCAAGAGAAACCACAAACAAAGTGAAGAGACAACCCACAATGTGGGAGAAAATGTTTACCAGCTGTCTCTCAGATAAAGGATTACTATCGAGACTATATAAAGAACTTAAAAAAATCAGTGTCATGTTCAATAAAAGTGACAAGAGAGAATATCTTTTTCTTCTTCCTGTTTTAGAGCAAACTTCAGATTTTACCAGTGATATAATATTAGTTATGTGCTTCTCATATATACCTTTTATTATCAATATACATTCATTCTATCACTAATTTGTGAAATGTTTTTCGTCATAAAGGGATGTTAGATTTTGTTAAATGTTTTTTCTGCATCTATTGAGATGATTTATGTCCTTTGTTCTGTTAATGTGATATATCACATTTATTGATTGAGATAAATTCAATCATCCTTGTACTCAAGGGATAAATCCCACTTGATCATGGTGTGTGATCCTTTAAATGTCTTGTTGAATTCAGTTTATTATAAATTTTTGAGAATTGCATATACACCCATCAGGTATACTGGTGTGTAATTTTGTTTTCTTGTGGTGCCTTTGTCTGGCTTGGTATCAGGGTAACGCTGGCCTTGTAAATGAGTTTTGAAATGTTTCCTCCTCTTGAATCAGTCTTAGTAGGTTGTATGTTTATAGAAATGTATGCATTTTTTTCTAGGTTATTCAATTTGTTGGCATATAAATACCATGACTCTTTGTATTTCTATAACATTAGCTCTAATATATCCTCTTTCATTCATTTTCTTTTTTTTTTCCTTAGCCTCTCTAAAGACCTGTCACTTTTGTTTAGCTTTTTAAAGAACACTCAATTCTTTCATCTTTTCTGTTGTAATTCTCCTCTGTATTCTCTAATTTTTTATTTCCTGTCTTCTGGTAACTTTGAAGTTACTTTTTTTTTTTCGTTCCTCAGTGTATAAAGTTTAGTTTGAGACTTTTGGTCGGGGGGCAAGTTTTCACTAAGTTGCTGCAGCTGGGCTGGATTCTCCTGCTGTAGCTTCCAGGTAACTGAAGTTATAGGCATGTATCATGCCTAGCTAGAAGTCGTTCTTTTTTAGTGTAACCACTTATCACTCCATGTCTCTCTTAATACTGCTTTTCCTGAATCCCATAATGGTAAGTTGTTTTTTCATTTTTTAAGAAGTTTTTTTGGTTTGTTTTGGTTTGGTTTTCTGCTTTTTTTCTGTGACATACTTTATAGGCCAGAAGTCTGTTTGATTCCATATATTTGTGAATTTTCCATTTTCATCTTGATACAGATGTGCAGTTTCATACTACTGTAGTTAGAAAAGACATTTCATATGATTTCAGTCCTAATTTTGTTTAACATGTGACCTATTCTGGGAATATAATGTGTTCTTAAGAAAAATGTGTTTTCTGTTTTTGGGTTGAATATCCTATGTGTCTCTTAGGCCAATAATGTTATTCAAGTCTGCTGTTTTCTTATTGATTTAGTTGGTGCTGTGGATCAAACCCAGGGCCAGTGCATGCCAATCATGTGCTCTACCACTAATATACACCTGTCTCCAATCTATCTTTCTGATTTTCTGTAAGATCTATCTGTCGATTGTGGAGGATAGGATATTGGAATCTTTTACTATTACTGTATTGTTGTTTCTCCCTTCAGTTCTGTTAATAATTGCTTTATGTATTTAGATGCTCTGATTTAGGGTGTGTGTATATTTATAATTGTTATTATCTGTTTCCGTTTTATTGGGATTTTTATCATTATATAATGACCTTTTTTGTTGACAGTTTTTAGCCTTAAGGCTGTTTTCTGATACAAATGTGGTAACCCATGTCCTCTTTTGGTTACCATTTGAGAGCTTGTTTTTCTATTTCTCCATTTTCTTTCTATGTGTCCTAAAAGCTAATATAATTCTCTTTTAAATAGTGTGATTAAATCTTGTTTTGTTCATTTAGTCATTCTGTCTTTTGATTGAGACATTTTGTTCACTTAAATTTAGGGTAATTTAGAGGGTGCTATAGCTAAATGTGATGTTGGGGGTAGGACCTGATCAGAAGTGGGACACTAAGGGTGACCTAGAAAGATGTATCTCCCTCCTTGCTTCCTTCTCTCGCTCTCTGCTTCTGGCTGCCATAAGATCAGGAGCTTTTCTTCAACAGGCCTTTCCACCATTCCTTCCTGCCCGCAAGCTGGCCAACAGTGGACTAGACAGATTAGTCAAAGTAAACCTGTCTTCCTTGAAGTTGTGTTGGGCCTTATATCTTCTGTAATGAGGAAAATAACTAAGACATTTCGTACTGACAGTGTATTCATTGTTTTATAGTTCTTCTGTTATTTTCTTTCTCTCTTCCTTTGTAATTAATTTTTTTTTTTTTTGGGTGACAGTATACTTTTATTCTGTTTTGGTTTAGATCTGGGGCATCCTCTAAAAGCCTCACTTACTTGGAAGGAGATTGGGTCATGGTGAAAGCAGGTATACTCATCAGTGGATTAATTTACTGATGGGATCATAGCTGACTTGCTGTTTGGAGTTAGGGCCTGATCAAAAAGGGTGATCACTGGGGACATGACCTGGAAGGCTGTATCTCCTGCCCACCTCTCTTCTGTTTTCTGGCCATCACGATGGGAACAGTTTTCCTCTGACCAGGCCCTTCTACTATACCATTTTTGCCTTGAAGCAGCCCAGTAGGGACTGTAACCATGAGCTAAAATAAACCTGTTTTCCTTTAAGTTGTGGATGTCAAGTGTTTGGAGACTTTCCTTTTACCTTTCTCATTAGAGTCCATTGTGATCAGAGAAACGATCTGTAAAATTTCAGTTAAATTTTGAGGTTTCTTTCATGGCCCAAGTCATATTTTGTAGGCAAAAAAGTATATTCTACTGATGTTGGGTGTATTTTTTAAATGTCTACCAGATACTATTGGCTTTTGGTGTTACTGAGTTATCTTCCTATCCTTGTTGACTTTCTGTGTAGTCTGTACCAATTGCGAGAATAATGTTGAAGTCTCTGACTATAATTGTGGATGTTTGTTTCTCTTTTCAATTCTATCAGTTTTGTTTTATGTATAGTTTAGCTTTGTTGTATAGTGTATCCTTCTATATTTGGATTGCTATGTTCTGCAAATGAGTTGAAACTTATATAATGTACCCCCCCAAGTCCCAACTCTGGAAATTTTCTTTGTTCTGAAATTCTTTTATAAAATATCTAATATTAATATAGAACTTCAGCTTCCCTTTGATTAATATTTGTGTGGCATTATTTATCTCTTTCCCTCCTTTTACTTTCAAAATGCCTATATCATTGAATTTGGTGTGATTTTCTTATAGATGGCATATACTCTAATTCACATTTGTAAACCTTTTCTGCTAATCTGTGTTTTAATTATTATACTTAGAATATTTAAATGTTAAGGCTTAAGTCTGCAATTTTATTTGTATTATGTTTATTCTGTTTGTTAATTTTTTTATTTTCATTATTGCAGTACAGTTGTTGTGGGGAATTGGTACATGTACGTAACATATATCAATTCATTTTTTTCCTTCTACTTCTCTTTTCTTAAAACTATTTTTTGCCAGCATAAGATTCATTTATTTTATAAGTCCTTATAAAGTTAATTGTCATACAGATTAAAAGCCAGATTAACAGCCAAAAAATATATAAAACACGTAAGACAATTACCCTGAATCAACGTACAGGACATGTTGATTTTTTGACATATTATCAATACTGGATTATGATAACTTTTTTTCTCTCTCTCTCTTTTTCCTATTGTCTGTCTTTTACTTTGCATTTTATTTATATATTGGGTTTCTCATATAAGTGAAACCATGCAATATTTAAGCTTCTGTTTCTGGTTTACTTCACTTAACAATAGGGTCTCAAGATTGTTCTCTTTCTTAGTCCCTATTTTTCTGCCTTCCTGTGGGTTAGTGAACATTTTGTAGCATTCCATTTTATTCTTTCTATAGTGTCTTTGAATGTATCCATTACAGTGTTTTTAAATTTCTCTATGGTATTTTATATGTTTGTTAATGCTCTGGGTATTACTTCTTATATGTTAACTTACCATAGTCTACTAGTATTGTTTTTATACCAGTGAAATGGAGAAATTTTACCTCTTTCTGTATCACTTTACCCTCTCCCATTTACAGTGTTACTGTCCTAAATACTTCTTACTGATACATTTAGAACTATGTCAGACAGTTATTATAATTTATACTTTTGTCATCAAATATAGCTTAGAAACTCAAGAAAAGAAGGGAAACCTATTTTATTTACCAGTATTCTTATTTTGTTCTTTCTTCCTTGTCAATGTTGTAAGGTTGCTTCTTTTATCATCATTTTGACCTTTAGGGAACATCTTTTACCTGTTCTTTTAAGGAATGCTTGGTATTGACAAATTCTTTTAATTTACTTTTAGCAGAGAATATGTTGATTTCTTCTTTATTCCTGAAAAGTATTTTCACTAGGTGGAGCCGTACAGGTTGACATAAATTGATAAGGTCTGAGAAGTTATCCCTGTGCATCATTTTTCATTTTTTTCTATTTTCAAGATTTTTCTCTTTGTCATTTTCAGAAGTTCATTTATGATCTATCTTGATGTGAATTTCTTCAGATTTGGTGTTGGAGTTCACTTAACTTCTTGAATCTGTAGGTTTAAGTCTCTCGCTTAATTTGAGAAATCTTTTGTTATCTCCCACGGACCCCTGAAGTTTTGTTCATTTTTTCCCTTTTGATCATTTCCAAGTACTTCATGTAATTAAGAAAGATGAGTTTCAAAAATTATTTTGTTCATTTTACTTAAAATAGCATAGTATCTGTCTCAGCATTCCATCGTTGCATTGTTTTAGTGCTTCTGTCATCCTAGAGAAAGAGAGATCTGGGGCAACTGGTGTTAACCAGTTCGTAAGAAGCTGCTGTCGTAACTGACAGCAAAAACAAAAAAATGATAGTTAACCTGAGAAGCAGCCAGTCACTCCCCTGCAAGCCCATCGGCCACCATCAGGGACCAGTAACCAGCATGGGCTGGGATAAGCTGCCAGCCAAACGCCTAGGCTCCTGCTGCCATCAGGGAAGTCTCAGTGCAGCTGCGTGTGTGTGGAGAAACCTGCCCTGCACACCACCACCTCCCTGGGTACCTAGATTAAAAGAAACCAAGGTTCCTGGCCCATTTCCCTACACCACAGATGGGAAGCCAACATGGGAAGTGCCTGGGACCCTCACAACCAGCTCGTCTGAAGGAACCCAGGAAAATGTCAAGATGAAGGAGCAAAAGGCAATCTCAGACCTCCAGTCCACACAGAACAAGTCTAGGAGACATAGACATAGAAGAAACTGAAAGTTACACACTTGAAATTTCAGAAAGAATAGCAACTGAAGTAAAGAAACAACTTCATGAGGCTGTAAAAGTAATCAGATCAGAAATAATATCTTGGGTAAAGGAAGAAGTGACAAACATAATGAAAGAATTGCTGAGCATATCTCAAGATAAAAAAGAGGAGCATAGGAAAATGATGGAAACCTTGAATGAACAATATAGGAAAGAATTACAATACATGAAATAGATTCAAAGAGATATCCAGGAAATTAAAAACTCCACTGATAGCTGGCAAAACCACTTGAAAGACACAAAGATAGACTTTCAGACCTTGAAGACAGGATTGCAGCTAGTGATCATGAAAGGCAAGATCTCTTAAAAATAACAAGGAACCAGGAAATAACAATTCAATGACTGCAAGATAACACAAAGAAAAATAATTTAAGAGTGATAGGTGTCAGTAAAAAAAGTAGGAGTCAACACAATGACATAAAAAGACTACTTACAGAAATAATAGCAGAAAACTTTGCAAGAATAGGAAAAGGATCTGGCATACAGATAAGTGAGGCATATAGAAATCCATCTAGCCATAACCAAAATAAATATACACCCAGACATATAATAATCAAGATCCTAGAAATTCAGCACAAGAGCAGAATATTAAAGGTTGTTAGAGAAAAGAAACAGATCACGTACAAAGGAAAATCCATCAGAATCATGGAAGACTTCTCAGTACAAACCATTAAATCCAGGAGAGCGTGAATGAAGTGTTTCAAGTCCTGAAAGAAAACAAATTCCAACCCAGATTGATGTCTCCTACAAAACTATCTTTCAAAATTAATGGAGAAATAAGATACTTCCACATTAAAGAACAACTAAAGGAATTCATGACTACCAAGCCAACCCTAGAAAGAGTGCTGAAGGATTATTCTAAAGAGAGACAAAGATGATCACAGTTCCAGGAACAGTAGCAGAGGGGGATCCCTTGAGTACAGCAGGGAACTGAACAGAAGGGCAAAGTGTGGGGGTCCACCAGCTGGAGGATAGCATGGCAGAAATGAGCCAGTGCATGTCAGTCATCACCATTAATGTAGATGGCCTCAATTTACCAATAAAAAGAAACATGGGCAGAGTGGATCAGGAGACAGGATCCATCAATATGCTATATACAAGAAACACATTTGACTCAAAAGGAAATTCATGGACCAAAGGTTAAAGAACAGAAGACATTGCTTCATGTGATGGGGATCCAGAAAAAAAGCAGGGTAACTTACCCATCAACCACAGAATGGATAAGAAAGATATGGTATTTTTATATAATGGAAAGCTACTCAGTTATAAAGAAGGATAATCCCAAGACTCTTGTAAGTAGATGGAAGCAACTTGAGATCATGCTCATGGGTGAAATAGTTTGGACTCACATGTGTGAACATCATGATGTCTCCCTAGTATGAAAAACTGAAGGAGTTAGTGGGATCCAAAATATATAGTAGATATTGTGAAAGTGAAAGGGGAAGAAACATCTAAAAAGGAAAGGTGATAACCATTGTTAATTTCCTATTACCTTGTTTCAAAGTCCTGTATCATTTTCACTGTTTGATTTTGTTTTGTTTTGTTTGATTTTATTGTGTCTGATAGTATGGACAACTATTTTGAAGATAACAAAATATATTATGGTAGCCATTGTTGATTTCCTATTTTATTTTTTTTTTAAGTCCTGTGTCACTTTATTTTGTTTTGATTGGTTTTATTCTGTTTTGATTTATTTGATTTTATTATGTCTGATGGTATGGGCAGCTATTTTGAAGATAAAATATATTATGGTAGCCATTATTCATTTCCTGTTATCTTGTTTTGAAGTCCTGTATTGCTTTCATTGTTTTGTTTTGATTGGTTTTATTCTGTTTTGATTTGTTTGATTTTATTATGTCTGATGGTATGGGCAGCTATTTTGAAGATAACAAGAGGCATTATTGTAGCCATTGTGTAGCCATTGTTGATTTACTATTATCTTGTTTTGAAGTCCTGTATTGCTTTCATTGTTTTGCTTTGCTTGACTTTATTATGTTTCATTTTATTTGGTTTTATTCTCTTTAAAATAAAATTTAAAAAAAAGAGAGAGAGATAGCCTATAATACTTAGTTTTGCAATTTATGCATCCCTGTATGTGCATTGTCATTTGATTTTATGTGTATGTGGTGGGAAGGAGGATCGTCTGACAATTGAACCCAGGGCTCATATAGACTAGGTTCTACCACTGACCTGTGTGAGTGTGTGTGAGTGTATGTGTGTGTGTTCTACCTAGACTATTTCTGGTTTGTTGTAGTAACTCTTGCATCTTTTTATGTTGCAAATACCATTATTTTATTATCTTTTGTAGCTGAGAAAAAAAATGCATGTTTGAAGTTCTTGTCATTTGCCTTCACCACCTATTCCCATTTTTGTTGTCTTCATCTATCTAACCAACAACTAAAAAGTTTTTTTTTAAATGATGTACATGCGATATTGTTGTATAGAGTTGTGGTGATTGTGTTTTTCTATTTTCTTCCCCTGCAGGAATAAATGAAGAAGAGGAGAAGAAAAAAGAAAAAAGTAAAGAGAAAATTAAATTGAAAAAGAAAAGGAAAAGGTACTTTTTAAATAGCATATTATTTAAAATATAGTAGGATTGTGAGTACAGGAAGGACTCTAAAATTTTTTCGTGTATAGTCCATTTAATTTAATGTTAATTATGTTTTTAATATAAGTTAGATGTTGTTATTTCAGTAAAATAGCAAAATCCTTCATGTTAGTAATCAAAAACAATGTCAATGTTCAACCACCTTAAATTTTATTTTTGAATACTATAATTCAAGGTGCAACATCCCCTCTTTTTTTTATATTCTGTTTATTTCTATTCTAGATGTTTACATTATAGAGCAGCAGCTAAGCTTTTAATTGGACACATCTAAGTCCATATGTGTTTTCTTGTTCAATAGATGAAGTTGGAGCTGAAATATGTATATTCTTGTACTATCATTACCATGGCTAAGAAATTAATTTGATTTATTATTGAAATTTAATGTAATTTGTTAAGCTAAAGATTCCTTCAGGTCTTTCAGAACCCTTATCAGCCACCTGTGAATTTGTACTGTTAACTCTTTTAATAACTCTTTTAAGAAATTATCAAAAATAGTAAGAGGTGACTTCCCTGGTTAATAAGGAAATAATTGTACACATACAGACATTTTTAAAGTACTTGGCCATTGTAGGTCTTGTTTAGACCCAGACATCTCAGAGATCAGGTTCTATACATTAGATGTCACTTTGTAGCTTTTATGGATTTAATTACATACTTTTTAAAACTTCACATATCTCGTGAATTGGAATATTTAGAACACTTTCAGGAGTTGGGAGTTAAATAATAATCTTCAATATAAAAACTGCTAAGAATATAGAGCTCAGGATTTCTGATTTAGTGCATTGTTGAATTATTTATGCTAAAACAGCTTGGTGAATTGCTTATAGGAAACATGAGGTTGTATGTTGTCTTCCAAGTTCTGATACACCTATTTTATAGTAAAAGATTATTTATTCGTTCCTATATCTTGAGCCTCACAGATCTTAGACAAAGCCTAAAATTAAATGAACTTTTCCATGTAAAGGTAATGCCATCTAATAACGTGCTATATTACAGCCTAAAATATTGCCTTAAAAATGAAAATCCAAGATCAAAAAAACAGAAAGAAGTACAGGCAGAGAAGTAGTGCTAGTCAGAATCCAGAGCTCAAGTGAAAGGTGCTCTTTAAAACAGCAAAGCAACCTAGGCACATTAGTATGTTCTTATAATCTCACCACTCCGGGATGCTGAGGCATGAGGATAATGAGCTGAAATCCAATCCAGGCAAGTTAGCAGCTTATCGAGAACCTATCTCGAAATGAAAAATTTTAGAAGGGCTGGGGAAGGGGGATGTAGCCCTATGTTCAATCTCCAGCAATGCAAAAAAAAAAAAAAAAAAAAAAAAAAAAAAAAAAAAAAAAAAGTACATAGACAAGATTTGACAATAGCAGAGCTGAAGAGGAAGCCAGAGAATACATGAGAAAGTAAGCTTAGCAGATGATCAGAAGTCTATCAAAGCAGACAGATCAAGTGTAGAAAAAGATACAACACTCCAGAAATGAGGGCAGCTCAGAGCCAGGAATACACAGTTCACCTGCAGACATGAGGTCGCTTGAAACCACGTAGTCTCATGCATTTACTTGGTACCTGCCTTATGTCCGTCTTAAGATTTCTGAGTTTTGAGTTTTAACTCCTAATATTTAGATCACTGAACTGACTTTTAAGGTGCCAGTTTTATTTTCAATTAACACAGTTTCTGTGTTTTTACATGTATTTTGGATTTGGGTAGCGGTAAAATGTTACATACCTCTTTTATGTAAAATCTGAAATGTTAGCTTTCTTTTTTTTTATTTCATTTCTTTTTTCCAATATCAAGGAAAGAATTGTATGTTTTTACCCCGATTTCATGTTAGAGGCTTATTTCAAAACTAAATTACAATGATAAATCATCCTCATTCATTTATATATTCATTTAAAAGCATCTTTTCTGTAACTAGTGAAAAGTACTTGATAATGCAAGTATGCATTTATGTCACTGTGCATCTGGAATGCAGATGATTTGAAAAATCAAAGGAACTATAAAATCTTTTTTTTTTAATTTTCAGCTTTTGTCCATTTACACCAATGTATAATTATAGCCTCTTTATATGTATGTATAATTGTATCCTTTTGTGGCACTTTTAAGAGAATATGTTAACAGGTTACTATATATGCAAGTGAATTTTATATATATATATAAAAGCTTAATGACTACCACTTTGTTTGCTTTATAAGATTTTGAAGGATAGCACAGCCTAGAGAACTGAAAATCACAGAAAAATGATGTCATCCTTAGTGAATTTAAAACTCCTTACTAAAGTTGAGCAGAATAGAGGGATTAGTCTTTTCATTTCTGTGCCTAGTAACAAAAATTCTGAATTCAGCATTTTAAGAGAATAAAAAACATATATTGAGCTTATGTTTATATCCCTTCCTTACTCCAGGAAGAATTTAAAGCAACCCAAATCCCATTTAAATTTACCTAAAAGTTCTAAATGTGATTTTCAGCCATGTCTTGTTGCCCATAGGTCTTATTCCAGTTCCACTGAAGAAGACTCTTCTAAACAAAAGAAACAAAAATATCAGAAGAAAGAAAAGAAAAAAGAAAAAAAGAACAAGTCAAAAAAAGGGAAACATCACAAAAAAGAAAAAAAGAAGAAAAAAAAGGAAAAGCATTCTTCTACCCCTAATCATTCTGAATTCACAAAAAAGTAACTGAGACTTTGGCCTAAGTCATTAAATTTAAAATATCATCTTTAAAAATTGCTCTTCCTTGGATTTTGCTATATAATTAATGCTTTGCAATAAACCCCAGCCTTTTCCATACAGACATTTTTCATTGGTGGGACCATTATCCCTCTGGCTGTATGTGTTTAAATAAGTTTTGTTACTTGATAGCCATGCCCCAAGTATAGATATTTGTACATACAGAGCACACTATTTTTGGTATTTGTATCTGTTTGGCTAGTGTTATTACTTCATAAGTTGATTTTAAATGGCCCTTGTAGAGTCAACACAAATAACTACTTAACAGTTAATGAGTACTCCTCAATCAAGTGTCCACTTTTCAGTGATGAAGCTAGGTAGAGGGTAATGATTTGTTGTTGATGCTGAAAAATTTAATAGCTTTATATACTGTGACATAATTTATAAAGATAGTGAAATTCTTTACTCTGGTTTTTAAATCTCAAGGCTTTTTAAAATATAGTAACGGAAACTGCTTTACTGGTCTTGAGTAGTACTTTTTAAATGAATGCTATCTGCAGGAAGATGATAATAAAAATATTTATAACAAAATTTCATTGCTTTATGAAATGCAGAGTTTCTAGTACCTGCCTCCTTTATTTTCAATAACAGTTAAAATGTTTTTTCCTTGTTTGGAGACTGGTTCAACCTTTAAGAAAGTCTGGTAGAGATGATGCTATGTTGGTCCAAGTTTTTAGGGTAGACTCCTGGGTTTTGCAAATGTGCCATATTGGCATGTCCTACAGAGATACCTCAAAGCAACCAAATTTTCATTAGAACTGATATTTATTATATTTAGTATGTAAACATTATGAAGCTTATGTCTATGAGTAATGTGGAAAATTTTTATAAATATTAGCATATGTATCTCTTTTGTCTGAATTGACTTATAGTTTTGAAGGAAGTTTCACACTGACTTTCTGCTTTCATGAATAACAAGTTTGAGGTGTTGCCCTTTTTCATTGGTCACAAGTATCAATAAGAGTAAAAAAAAATTTAGAATTAAGAATTTTATTCTGTATGTTTTAAAATTTAAGAACCAGGGAGTTATATCATGAAAGCCTTTGTATAACAATGGAAATTTTCTATCAGTAAGCATTTTCATATGCTTGCTGGTACATATAAATGTTTCTTACATTTTTTATTTCTTAGTGATCACTGTTACCTAATTTGCTTAATGCTTAGTATTCCTGATACCCAGTAAGTTAAATATTTATACCGTAGCAGCATTGAAACTCAACCTATTATCATGGGAAAGCACCAAAGATCCCAAGTACCTCACTGTGGTGCACTTAAAAGTTATCATGTTGGTAACCGACACACATGGCTGCAGGTGAATTCATGATGGTGAAATCAGCTGTGTTCACTTAACCTCACTGGCTGGAAGCAGTTATTGATTCTTTCTTCAGGGGCACCCTACCCAGCATGCCCATACTCAAAACTCCAGAGAGGCTGCACACACAGCCCTGCCCTGGCATTTGAGCCTCAGGTGCCCTCATACCTCCAGCTTTTCCATGACCTCACTTATTTACTTGCTTCTCTTGAAAAGAAACTTGTTTAAAGAGTTCAGTCAACAGAAAAACACAGAACTATTAGATTTTTTAAGGGTCTGTTTTGCCTTCACTGTTCTGATGAAAATACTGTTCTTTGGTATCATGATTTTTTAAGTTGGTAAAAAGAAAAAGCCTTTTAAAAAATGTTTAGTAGGTGCTATATACAAAAGGATGGCCTCATCCCACACTATGTAATGTGGGAGTAATTGCAGTACAGTTAATCAAGTTGTTTGTTTTACTTCTGTTAATTGTAAAGATTATAAATTAACTCACTAGGTTTCTTTTCTGAACAGTGACAGAACTTATAATTCAGAAGTTATATAAAAGTCAGCCCTAATTAATATACTATAGAAAATAAAAGACCTTAATAGCGCAATAATTTTCCCCAGAAAAAGTCTTAGATATATTCTTGATTTCCCATATTAGCATAGTTTATAAAATATTTCATTTGAATAAAAATCATTTACTAATTTTCTTCTGAGATGATCTTGCTGTTAGCGCAAATCTCAGTATTAAGTTTCAGGGGAAAATTCATGAAATTTCATCCCAGGCAGTATGCAGCAGAAGGAAAATGAACTTTAACAATAACAATCCAGAAGTCATGACCGTTCTCACTAGGTAGTCCAGCCCTCATAGAATCACCCTGAATAACCCTCAGTAAAGTCATCTAGCTTCTTTGGGTCTTGGTATCTTTTACCTATAAGTGGTTGTACTAAATTATCTCTGACATCACTTCTAGTCTTCAATGTATATGATTGCCAATATCTTAGTAAAATTCAAGTAATACTTTAGAAGTTTATATAGATACACAGCTAGTGTTCTATAGTAGTAAAAGTTGAATTTATTAATACAGCTCTTAAACATTCCAACTTTTTAAAACAGATAAAGGATACTTGGTTTGTTCTTTTTGTGACCACCCGATGTATGTCATTTTCCTTAGATGCAGACAATTTATATTTGCATCTGTAACCACATTATCTGAATATTTTGAGGCTGTTGTTAGGCGGTAGACATACCGCCCCACAGTTTCTCCATTTTTTTTTCTCCATATCATCTGTTGGCTAAAATCTCTCAAGCATATTTTTAGTTCTTCACACTTAATATATTTTCATTTATGTCTTTAGTTCCCAGAAGCCAAAGCATCAATTACTGAGAAGTAAAATGACTATATGTGTCTATTTGCTGTACTGTCTAAAATCATGTAACTTCAGGTCACCTTCAGTAGTAAACTAGGCATAAGAGTTATTAATGTTCATTAAAATGCCATTGAGTCATCTGTTCAACAAATACTGAGTACCAACCATGGCAAATTCCATGGTACTAGGTAGTGAAGAGAGTTCTAAATAAGACACATTTGCTTCCCTGAAGGAGTTGACAGTCTTGTTGGTATGAGAAACACTAGAACACACCATTATTAAACAGTTTCAGTAATTCAAACATGGCCTTACAGAAACACAGATGGTTATATAACCTACTCTGGAGAAATTAAAAGAGGCCACCTAGAGAAAGTAATGCCTGAATTTCATTTTGATTGTAGATAAGGGAGACATGGTCAGGATGGATACTGTGAACAGAATCACATACAGAGTTACATGTGTGTAAGAATTATAAACTATCCCATGTTGCTGTTGTGTCATGTTAAGCAGGAGTGGTAAGAATTGAGATCTATTTTAAATTCTTGGGCTCAAGAGAAGGTCTTGTGTTCTATGTTTAAAAGTTTTGACTTTAATCTATAAGCAGTGAGAGTTTTAAAGAGGAAAACAACCATTATTGGGATTTGGTTTTATCTATTTTATAAACCTGTTTCACAATTTTTTAAAAGATGATGTTGCTCTCATTAAAAGTGCCCATAAAATGTCATGTGATTTTTCTGTGTTCTATTATTTGTATTTTTCTAGACCCACTTTGCTTTCTAAGATCTGATTTTATCAAAAATTACAGTCACTTAAATTGCCTAAAAATATAGCAGTTCTACTGTATTCTTTATCAGACCCATTCTCAGAATTATGTATCTAAACATTTTTTGAAATTTTTTTTAAATTATAGTTTATTTTTGACAGGCTTACAGTAAAATATCTTTACTTGTTAGATCCAAATAAATAATTTAAAATATATTTTTCAACACATAGACTGTGCCATAATTTGATAAAGCATCCCATTTTTATTATTTTGTCTTAATTTATGAAGTATAACTACAGAGAAAGATGCCAGCCGGTCCACTAGAGGGAGGAGCCCTGGGGCTCTTCCTCAGGTAACCTAGTGATAAGCTGTCTCCGCAGGTAGCCAGCAGCCCCTTCTGATCCTAGTGCTGGGAGACAGACCTCCTGGGCCGTTATCCAAGAGCAGTATGTTTCTTATACCAGTGTGACAGTAATCCCAGTTGCCATGCCCATGCTTTTGGGACCTCACATGTTTCTCAGCTCCTCTGACAATACGTAGTAGTGGAGAATTGGTGTCATCCAGCCAAGCCCAGCCCGTTTGCCTGTTCTGCAGGTGAGGAGGAGGACCAGGAGCATTTTGCTGACCTTGAGTCAATGTTCCCTGCCTTGTATCATGAATGGTATATGCCCTTATCCTTGAGCACCAAGTAAAACTACAACAGTGCCTTCACTTTCTCACCTAGATTTTCACCTGAGACATTATAGTAATAGATTACTTCCTATATATCAAATTCTCTGGGACATTTTAAAAATCAAAGCTGTATAAAAAATCTGAAACACAAAAGATCTGAGCTTTCAAGAAATAAATGAAAAGTCTTTGATTTTATGACCTCATGTCACTTTTATAATGGAAAAGTCTTAACTTTCATGTACATTCCAAGCGATTTTAATACTTAAACCTTGGCAAAAATGTGTTCTTTTTGAATGTGAAATCCAAGTCAAGCAGTAGGATGTTGTGATAATGATGTGGGGCTCTGCTGTCAATATAACCACATGAGGTTATTTAATTTTAAGCAGCAACTGTAGCAGACAGAGCAAAGTAGAAAACATTTCTATCATCAAAGAAACTCCCTTAGGACAATACTGGTCTAGAAGACATCATGGTTCTTGGTAGAAATTTTGACAGCCTAATGATGAAAAGTTTCTAACCCCAAGCTTTGCGTGCCCAAGAACAATAGGTGTCCTTTTTTTTATACCAGACCAGAGAAGCTATATTCAGGCTATTTGGAAGGCTAGTCTTCTGACTACAGAAACGTTATACAAAACAGCAGATGTGTGTCGTGGAGCTGGCTTAGAAATAGTCCTTTTTTCTATTGAATTCCATCATAAAACCAGGTCTGTGTTCTTATAACTGAAATCACATCTATGAGTAAAAATGCTTAAACATTCATAATTTGCAGAAACTAGTTTTGTTTCTAGATGTCTAGGTGGTATTAATATAGTAACATTAATATGAAACATTAATATGATAGTAATAGGTTAAAACCAGAGAATTGGATGGCTTTATAACTTTCATTACAGGAATTCTTAGGGAAATTTATCAGCAAAGGATTTCTGTTACAGCTATCCCCTGAAATACAGAAAATACTTACTGTACAGATTATACAGTGTGATTTTTTTGATACTGGATATTTTATAAAAGTAATATTGTGCCCCCAGAAAATCCTCTGAAAAGGTATGGGCTGATTCTAAGACATTTAACAATGTGTCACCTCTTGTTTATAAGACACCCCTGAGATATACCTATCCATTGCCATCATCTCTTATATAAAAATAATTCCCTATAAGTATCGGAAGAATTGTGAAATGTGGTAATGTGATGTAAACTGCTCATTGTTTCTCACTAAGATAGGTTTACTTACCTGTGTTGATAAATTCCTTCTGAAAATTAGCATAATTTTATGTAACGCAGAAACATAAAGTAAACCTATGCATGTGAAAAATATCAAAATTTAGTAAGCGTTCAAGTAAAATTAGCTGATCAGAAATGCAGTTGTTTCTTTTTTTGTGAGCGGGAAATATTTGAAATGTAAAATTACAAACTATGGTTTGAAATGCATTCTTTATTTTTGTTGCTCCAGCTCTCCAATGAGCTTTTAAAACACAGGATTTTCCACTAGTAAACAATATTGATTTGTGCTGTATCCATTCCTTTGTCTAGAATTATATCATCAGCTTCACAGGATGTTTCATTTGTTGAATTTGATGCTGCATTTGAATTGAGGGCTTTGGTTTTCCTATTTAAGTTGCCTGCAAATACAGAAAATAAAAAAGCATTTGAAATTATGCTGTAGAATTTGACTTTTTAAAATGTGTGCTTAAATCAATTTTCCTAACAATATGGAAAGTATGATGTTCTGTAAATGCTAGGTAGGCGAGTTAGAATTGAGTAATTTGTGTAATGCAGTAAGGGAAATATTTAGTCATAGATATAAAACTTTCGTTTCCATACTTACCTTTCTTTCTGCATGGTTCTGTGAGGAAACCAGATATTTTGATAGGGAGGTAACAATTTCTGGATCTCTTAATAAAATATATAAACTGTCCCATGCAGAAACTGAAGAATCTGCATTAAAGCCAATCATAATAATTTGCAACAATCTTAAGTCTTTGCCATCACAACCAGTTTAGACCTAATTTTTTAAAAGGACACATTTGTGCCACAACCCTGTTACACACTGCATGTAAACATGAGTCCAAATGATCAGAAGCTTGGCTAACAAAAAAGAACATGCTATTTGATGAACAGTTTTTAAAAAGTATAATTGTGGAAGTAGTGTATCATTTTACCGATGTATAAAATTTTAGATATATTTTAAAAATGTAAATATGTAAAAAGCAGTGGAAAACTCAGAGACATCACTAATGACTTCTGTCCAGTTCACCTCATATCTGACCTAAAAACAGCATTTAGCTCAATTCTTTCCATGGCTTCCAGCTGCTACCCTTCTTTGACCGCCCCCCTCCTACCTACCTCTCCGTTCCTCCTCAGTCTCTCTTGCCAGTTTCTTTTCTTATCCCAGATCTCTTTGATTTAATAGTGCCTCAGAACTCAGCCCTTGGTTCCTGACAGTATCTCACTCCCTAATTAAATTAATTTCAATCCCACAGTTTATTGTGTTTTCTCAATATTGCCAGCCAAACTCAGGGGCTTACACATATTAGCACTCTACCACTGAGCTACACCCCTAGACCTTATTTTTAATTTTGAGACAGTGTCTTGCTAAATTGCACGATCCATCCTCCTGTCTCAGCCTTATGCATGTCTAATATAGGTGTGCACCCCCATGGTTTTAATACCACCTCAATGTTGATGACACCAGAAACGTATCTCCAGCCCAGAACTCTTCTAAACTCTAGATTTCAATATCTAGTTGACATCTCCATTAGGATAGTTAGTAGGCATTTCCAGTTTAATTCAAAACAAACTTGGGTTATTCCCAGGAGAACCTACATCACTTGTAGTCTTGTTACTAGAAACTCAGTGTCTCCAGTTGTTGCAGTCATCCTGACTTCTTTTCTCTCAACATCCTTATCGAATTCATCAGCAGTCCTGTTGACTATACCTTTAAAATCATCCAGAACCATTTCTCACCATCTTCACTACGACCACTATCCTCTTTTCAACCAACACTGAGCAATCCTTTAAAAACCAAGCCATATCATATCTCTGCTCAGAGCCCTCCATTTCACCCAAGTCTTCATAGTGGTCCGCATGATCTCATACACATACCGTTAACCTTCCTGACTTTATCTTTTTGTATTTACTCTCTGGTTCACTCTAATTTCTGATTAAACATTTCAGAGATGTTCCAGTCACAGGATTATTTCAGACTGACTGTTCAATCTTGTCTGGCATGTTCTTCTCCCAGATGATTTACATAATAATTCTCTTGTCTCCAAGTCCTTTCTCAAGTCACCATTTGAACTGGGTGTACCCGAGACACTTTAAAATTGAAATCTATGTATTTTTCATCTCTAACCTCTTCTGCCCTCTTACTTTTTTTCATGGTATTTATTTTCTAATATAATTTGCCTGTTTATCATGCCGATCACTTAGTACATATCTCTCTTCACCAAAATGTAAGTAATACACCAAGAGATTTTGACTATTTTGTTTATTCATTTCTAGACATTAATGAGTCAAGAAGAATACCTCACACATACCTAGCATCCAGTAAATACTGTTGAATGAAATTAATGAATTTAAATACTATATAAGATGTAAAGTTTGATGTAATAAAAACTTTAAAATTGTGGGTGGCAAAAAACAGAACCAAAAGCCAACTGAGGAAAATGTTTAAAACAAATATTTCATGTCTAACATAATAAGGTCTAGATTTTTAAAAGCTAATTTGTTGTAGGCACAACATTTTCCAGCTAGAAAAATAGCCTTTTGCCCAATCAGTAAGCAAAGCTGTTCAAGATAAATGTAGTAGGGAAAACTAGCATGAAAATGTTAGGGACTGAATAAATCTTTACTGTTTTTGCAAAAACAGTGTATGGGTGAGAAAATATACTACCTTCAAATTTAACTGCTAAACTCCTAATAATGGAATGTATTGCATATAGGGACCCTTGAAACTATTCCTCATATAACATTTAAAAACCACATTAAGATATCTATAGGTTATTTTTCACTTAGCACTGGTTTTATACTTCAGTATCATAGTAGGCAAAGATAAAAGGTCAGGGATATAACATATAAATTACTTTCATAGTTTCTGGGTAACATTCGCATGTTAAACTGGCATTTATGTAAAATCTAAATTTTTAATATTCTATTGGAATTTCTAATCTAGTTATTTTGAGACTCTAAATTGCCTCTAGTCTGATAGCTCTAGTTTCCATTATGTATTTCTCTGGCAACCACTGAAGGAATTTAAATTGTCTACTGCCCTCTGAGGTGTGAAGGCTTTCAAAATAGACCTGAGAATTACGGACTTCACTTCATCTAGGACTGGTAAAGACGCATTCCCCAGTCCTTGACTCGTCCTTCCACTCATACTGCTAACAAATTTAGGTACAAAACTAGTGACTTGGACTGGGCTTCTTAACCCAAAAATCTGCCTAATAAAAGCACTTTGTTATGAGAATAAGAAAATCTCTATTTTAAGCACAACACCTTCTAGTGGTCACCCCTTCTCCACAGATGATTATAATCCAAAGGTACTTTGAATGGTTTTCCATCTAGTAGCTTAAAGTTGATTGGATACACACACACACACACACACACACACACACACACAAAGGTCAGTGGGTGGAGCCGTGGTGATACCAGAGTGCAGGGAATAGGTCTTTCGCATAATTTTAAAAGAAAGGAGCATCTCAGCAACCTCTTATTTTTCCTAGTTTCTATTTAATAAAATAGAACTAATTCCTTAATCAACGAAGTAGGGATAAAAGCAGCTGCCTGTCTTTCTCAAGGTTACCACACGGATTCAGTTTTAAATAATTCTGTAATACCATGAACTCCCAAGGGATTTGTTACACATAAAGAGTTTCTGTTATTTGATTCTTTAGTTGAAAAAAGAATCAAATCAGCAAGGCCCAACATGACAGTTCTTTCCTTGCCTGACATCAGTTCCTCTCCCTGTAGTTTCCTTCCTATTTCATGCATATATATATATATTTTATCCATATATATATGTAATTTTTTTCCCAGTCATCATATGTAAATCTTAAGCTTCTATTAATCCTATGTCTCCCAGACTGGCATTTAAATCAAAGTTTTGGCTTTTGGCCAAATTGAAATCTAATTTATCAAAGAATCTTTCTACCTGTCATCATCATCTGAGCCATTCTTTACAGATCTGTTTACCTTATAAATATCTGAACTCTGTTCTTGACTGACTGATTGACTGATTGGCTGATTGATCTTAATAAGTCAGTAGGTACTAGCGATCACATTCAGGGCTTTTGCCCTGAGCTATGTCCCCAATTCAATTTTTTATTTTTATTCTTTATTTTTATTTTTATTCTTTATTTTGATAAGTTACCTGGGCTCAAAGTGCCATTGCATATTTTTAAAATTAGTATGTGTTTGCTATACATAAGGCTTACATTTATCTTAGGGAGTAGGTACATACACATACACAGCTCGATTCTTTTTTATTCCTTTTTACCCTCCTACCCATCTTCTTCCTTCTGCCTCTATATCCCTTGCCCCCATTTTCATTATTTTTGCTACTATTTTTATTTCATGTTGGAGACAATTAATGCTTACATTTATTGTGGCTGTTCAGTACAAGTACCTGACACACCTTCAGTGTTTTTCCTTTCCCTTCTCCTCTCCTCTTGTCTTCAGCCTTGGTCCTCTGGACCCCTTCTCACTTGCAAAAGATCTATCTACCGGTTTCCTTCTATTACTCCGTCATTTTGTTCTTTATTTCTACTTTGCCTTACTCAAATGAGAGACACTTTATGGTATTTAAGCTGTATATGTGATTTATTTCACTTTATATTTCCAAGTGTATCTGTTTTCCTACAAATGTCTCAAATTTATCTTTCTTTATAGCCAAGTAGTATTCCATTGTGTAGCGATAACACAGTTTTTAGAGCTAAAGACATTGCCTTACAACAGTACATGAATACCAATGTTTATAGCAGCAGAATTCATAGTAGCTAAATTCTGTAAGCAGCCTGTATACCCATCAACAGATGAATAGGTTAAAAAATGTGGTGTCTGTGCATAATGGAATACTACTCAATTATAAAGAAGGATAAATTTGGAATGCCATTTTAAAATATCAGAGAATGCTGGGGCCTTCCAAAAGCCTCTATCTCCTTGCTTTCCAGCGGAAATGTATCATGCTTTTCTGCCATTATCTGGCATATCCTCTGGTTTCTGTGTTACCATTCAAAATTCTTATAGAGGCTTCCAACTACTAATCTAGCTGAGCCACTCTTGGAAACTGTCTCAAATCTGTAGCCTGAAAGTGTTTTTGTTTTGTTTTGTTTTGTTTTTATTTTAAAAGGATATTTCCCCTTTGATTTTAATATGATACACAGGACTGTGTGGCAAAATGAGCGAAATTTTCCTAGTGGCCTGCTGGGCTATTTATTGACCTCTCCTTGTTTCAGTGAACTGTCTTTTCCCTCAAATACATACAGGTTTCTCACATAAATACAAGTTTAAAAATTAGCCAAGCCAGAATCTTTGACTTGCACATTCGCTTTTCCCACCCATCAGTGATTGGAGGCAGTTCTATTGAGAAATTTTTTTCCTATTTTACTTTTTTCCAGAATTGGTCATTTTCTTCATTTTCTGCATCCATAAATTCTTCCAATCTTTGATATTAACATAACTTACAAGAAATTTAACCTGTATTTTAAGTGACTATTTCACAAAAAAGATTGGCATCTGTTTTACATCCCAATTCCATCCTCAGTGAAGATTGCCTGACCCCGTGCCCTGCGGGGGGCACTCAGCACCCACAAGCACTAGACTGCAGGATTTCTGCTGAGAAGTTTGATTTTCTGTTTTCTAGGAATGAAAACAGTCATGGGAATTCTAAGTTTATTTTAAATTCCAAGGTCCCTTTAGGGGACAGTAAGAGGTGTTACGGCATTGAGCCCATTACTCTATTTTCTACTAACACCTCTGTAAGTTCTTCAAAGGCCTTTTTGAAACAGCGGTATTATTAAACAATTTGACAACTCAATTAAGGCTCAGGAGGCTGAAGCAGGAGGACTACCACAAGTTGGAGACCAGCCTGGGCTACAAAGTTTTGGGCAGAAGTCTTGTTTTTGTTTCATTCGCTTCCTCCCTCCTCTTCCTCCTCTCCCTCTTGCTTCCTCTCTCTCCCTCTCCCCTTTTCTCTCCTCTTCTTCCTTCTCTCCCTTTCCTCTTCTCCCTCTTTTTTCCTGGAATACTGTTAAGTTTATTTTTAAAAGTACGTTCTGAAATGTATCTACAGATTTAATACAAAGCCCATCACAATATCACTTGACATGTTAAATTTTGACAGTGTGATTCAAAAGTTTATTTGGAAACTTCAGCATTACAGAAATATCTAGAAACTTTTTAAAAAGC
Organism: Dasyprocta punctata; assembly: GCA_004363535.1. Lineage (NCBI taxonomy): Eukaryota > Metazoa > Chordata > Mammalia > Rodentia > Dasyproctidae > Dasyprocta > Dasyprocta punctata. The sequence continues at coordinate 15,787 of RJWM01011243.1, read as the reverse complement.
ATAGTGGAAGGAAGGAGATGGAGTCTTCTTTAGTCAGATATTAAAATAAACTAGTAATGATAACTTTTAAAATATATTACTAATTAAGAATAAACTGACCAATTTAACAGAATTAAAAATCTAAAACCAAACCATGGTATGTAGAAGAATTCAGTTTATGACAAGTAGCAATTTAAGCTGGCAAGAGAAAGATTGATCAACCAATAAATATATGGTGACTAACTCATTATACGGAAAATAAAAACAAAGCCAGGCCCCTACTTTACATTTTATACCAACTGCTATCCAGAAAATTGCCATTTCATATTTATCTCTCTACATACTCTCCTACACTGAACATTATTTAAAAATATATATATTTTACTAACCCATATGTGCCTACCATTCAAGGAATTTGTCCTAGGTATTTTGCTAAGAAAATAAGTGTTCGATGTATGCATAATGAGGAAGAAAAGGAAACTAGTTCCAAATCAGTCATATGACAAAATGTGATACAATCAGGCTTTGGTTTCTAAACACCATTTCCAATTAAAATGAATCATGCTTCTTGGAGAAATGGTAGTTCTCTGGACTCAAACAAGGAAAGTACAAAATGGTCTATATCATTCTGTTACAAAAAGCAAAAAAGTGCTCCCAAAACGATGGGAAAATTTCAAAAGGACCCAAGATCCAATTTTAAAAGAACTCCCACATTCCAAATTTGAGATAGTTCATTGATATGAATAAACAATAATAAGATATTTTAGAATAAAGAATTTATGAGTTCATACTGATATTAATAAATAAATGGGTAATGCTATGATTTGAATGCATGTGTCTCTCCAAAAGTCATGTCGAAAAGCCAAAGAAACAGTATTAACAGGCGAGGGCCTGGAAAGGTGATGGACCCGACCATGAGAGATCCCCCCACGTGGAGGGACTCTGTGCCCTCATGAGAAGGCCCTCGGGAACTCACTCTCCTCTCTCACCTCCCACCATGCGAAGACAGAGCACCAAGGCACCACCTTGGAGCAGACAGGAATCCTCGCTACATACCGAATCTGCCGGGTTCTTTATCTTAGACTTCTCAGCCTCCAAAATTGTAGAAATTTATTTCTTGTCTTTAAAATTATCTAAAGTGTTTTGTAGCCTGGCGGGATGGTGCATGCCTATAATTCCAGTGCAGGATTATAAGGACTGTAATTTGGAGGCTGGCCTGGCTAATTTAGGGACTTAGTAAGACCTCATATCAAAATTTATAAATTTTAAAAAAGGACTTAGGGATGGAGCTCAGCGCAAAGGCCCTGCCTTCAACCCCCAGTACCACAAAATGAATGAAAGAATAAACATTTTGTTATAGCAGTACAATAGGCCACGACAGGTAATGGGGGTGAAGAAAGCTCTCCTGCATCATGAAATAACAATCATAATCACCTCCCAAGAGTCCCACCTCTTACTGTTATTCTCCGAAGTTGTTTTATCATAGGAATTTTGAAGTGACACATGCATTTGAACCATCACATTACCTATTCATTTATTTATTAATATCAGTATGGACTCACAGATTTTATTCTAAAATATTCTTTTACTGCTTATTCTTATCCATGGATTATCTCAATAAAATGAATATAAAGGAATAACGAAGTTAGAAAAATTACCTATAATATAATACTAATTATCAAGAATCATCAATAACTGGATGAAAGTTGGAGGAACAGAATACTTTTATAGTCTCAAAGTGCCTCTCCACAAATTTCTTAGTAACTGCAATGAAAAATAGTAACTTTACAGTAGATTAATCCAGCAACTCCAATCTCACCTAAACAATTCAACTTAATATTACTTTATAATGGGACAATGTAATAAAGTATCGTGTGCTTTCTGTCATGTTCTGGAACTATAACTTTTGTGATGTTCTTGTCAAAATGTATAATCTCCCTCAATCATGAGAAAACCTGAGACAAACTAAATTGAGGGACACTGAACAAAATAAACTGGCTTTTACTTTTCAAAAATGCCAAAATCATAAAGACAAAGAAAGGCTGAGAATCAAAGGAAATAAGAAATGAAACTAATTATAAGATATTATTGTACATTCTAATAAGAAATAAAGAGATTGGCAAAATTTGAATATAAACTCTAAATTAGATAATATTACTGTAACAATGTTATACGTCCTGACTTTGATAAATGTACAGTGATTATGTAAGATAAAAATCTTTGTTTTTAGGAAATACTGACATGTTGAGCTGAAAAGGCAGGTGGTTCAGAAAATATAGAAAATTTGATGAGATGAAAATAGTAACAATTAATAACCTGAGAAAAGGAATAAAAGGGCTATAATTTCTTGAAACATTTTTAGAGGTATGAAATCATATCAAAATTTTAAAATCATGATACTCCATCAAAGTAATAAAAAGGATTTAAAATGATGACAGAGGCATTCATTTATTGGTTTTAAAAAAAGATGTCGATATTGTGGCGAAGAAAAAGCATAAAAATCACTTCATACCATTTTGTTATATACATGTATCTATAGGTGCATAGAAAAAGATCCATAAAATATATTCACCACAATTTTAATAGCTATGATTTTTGTATATTGGGATTACGTGTGACTATTTGTTTCTCCATATTTTCTAATTTCCTACAATAAACATGAACTCAAAGAATAGTTCTCTTTCTGGGGAAGACAGGGTATCTTCTTAAAAATGAAATATAGCAGACCACTCTATGCTGGTCCAAGTCTTATTTTGTTCACAGATAGAATGAGTGATGACATGGTCTTCCAATTTATTTTCTCAGCATTCCATACATAATTTATGTTTTCACCTATACAACTGTGCCTTGCTGCTATTTATATTCATATCATCTGCCTTTACAAAAGAGACTACAAAATAGGTTATTATTCCTATATAACTGTCTTCTTTTATTTGTGACAAGCAGCTCTTAATATCTGCTTCTCTGATTTTTATCAAAAACTCTGGCTCTGTGAACCTCTCTCTGCTCTTTCCCCATGAGCTCCACAATGCCAGGGTATCAATGGATATTCAAAGCCACACAATTAATGCGCTTCATTCTCCTTGGAGCAGCATTTTTAGACATGGGAGGTAGAAGATGTCATTATTAGAGTAAAGCAAGCCATTGTATTGTGCAGTCTAATTGAAAAGTCCCATAAATTTTAAAAACAAAGTGGGAAATTACAAATGACTTCAGTTCATAAGACAGGCCTTTTTACTCTATCCCTTAAAATTCTGAGATATGAATGCATTTCTGATCTGCTTGTAAAAATTCACTGAGGCAAAGGTTTCAGAAGCAGGGCTCTAAGACATTCATCCCTCTGTCCTTAGCTATTGATTCTTATCAGCCTGTGAGATGACCCACCCCACCCCAGGACCGATGCCCCTCACACAGCCATTTTTGCCCAGGAACTGAATGTCCTAAACCAAGACAATCTTCGAGCCATGATATTCTTTTAAATGATGGCATTTGAAACATGTGTAACCCAAAACAACAGCAACAAAAATATCCCACAATGGCTCAGTAATAGATGTTCTGCACAGTGAGCCCTGGCGGGCAGGAGGGGGCGGTTTCCAATGAAAGTCGACAGACACTGCCTGCTTTTTTTCAAGACCTTTTCTCAAGAGAGACCTGCTCTTTTCAAAACCAACTCAAAATGCATAAAGCTTTAAATTGTAGACATTAAAATTGAATTTTAGGAGAATAAAGATACACAAGAAAAATCTTGACAAAATAATCTAAGATTAGACTATTTATAAAAAAGACAAAGTTCAATGCTCTAAGTCTCTTGTAATATGTGCACAAGAATACATCTCCATTTAGGCTGTTAGATTGCCTGTAATAATGGCAGTTTCAACTATTAAAAATACCTAAAATAATGAGAGGTTGATCCCTTAAGAGCAGATAGTTTTAGGGGGAAAAAAACCCTAGCTGGGGAAATCAATTTTCCTCTGATGTACTGTTTACTTGCCTAATTTACTATGCAAACATTTTATGTTTCTAACTTGTAAGGCATTCTTTAAGTGCAATAAAGCCCCAGATTTGTTTTCTAAATAACTAAATATTGGTTTGTTTTGTTTTGTTTTGTTTTTTTGGTTTTTGCTTGGTGGGAGAAATAGTGTGAAACATGCATATTTAACGGAGGGTACAGCAGTGTTTAATTATCATTTCAAAGTGTTGCTTCAAATACAAAACTGTTTGCTGTTCTTATTCCAATGACATTTGTCATCTATTTTGTTTTGGGTTTTCCATTATGTTTGATTTACTTACAATCAACCCAAGGGATCAAAATCACCTCATTTGGCAACAGGAAGGCACTGATCATATAAAACCTGCCTTGCCAGTAGCAAATACTCGGGAAAGGTACATTAAATTAATTTGCTGGCTTGGTACATTTTTGAGAGGGGCAGAATGGTTCATTGCAAGAAACCAGGTTCCTCTTAACTTTTTAAGAAGAGCATTAACAGACCTCCTTCACTACACAGCAGTAAGACTGTAAGACTTGAATAAACAAGCCAAATAATTTTGTTGTTAGATTCTCAGAGTCAATGTGAAATTAAATGTTAGAGCAGTCCTTGAGTTAAATCAGGAAAGTAACCAATTCTGACTTAGCACAGTGTATTGTCTTGTGAATGTTTGATGACCACCATGTTGGCAATACTTTGTCAGTGTTTCTCAAAGTATTCTCCTTTGATTACCTACAATAGAAATGCAGTGCCAGTTCATTCAAGAAATAATTATTAAGTGTTGTAGGCACCGGGGTTATAGCAACGAACAGGTAAGACAAAACTTCCTACTTGACTGGAACTTAGGTTTTGGGAGGACAAAGTTCAAGATTAAGTAAAATACAGTATCAATGGTAAATAATTCAGAGAAAACTAAAGCAGGAAATTGCTATGAGATGTTGAAAGGAAGTTAAAAATGCAGGTGAGATGTTCAGAGAATCACTACTCATGGGAAAGGGACTTTTGAGTAGACTTAAAGGTACAAATCATGCAGATATCTGAGGAAAGAGTTTCCTTAACAACAGTGACAGCATAGGCAAAGGCCGAGTTGAATTTCAAGGAATCGCACAAGGGTCAGTTGGCTTGGCAAAGGGAATAAGAAAAATGAAGGCCTCGAAGGCTGACCACCAAAGTTCTTGTAGTCATAGTAAAGAATTTTATTTATTGAGAAAGACAGGAAAAGATTGGGGTTTTGAGCAAATGAGTGATCCAACTTAGGTTTTTAACAGTCTCACTCTGGCTGCTCTATTGCAAGTATGCAGCACGTAAGCAAGGACAAAAGCAGGAAGAGAAGCTACTTGCTTTAAAAAGGTAGACTTTGGAATTTGTGTTTTTTAGCCAGGTCCCTAGGTGATTCTTAGATATAGTGAAATTTAAGATCTACAACTTGAAATCACCTAAGCAATAGAGACAAAAAATGATTTTATGACCAGATTATTTGATAACAACTAGCATATCACTTTGTTTTGACTCTGAACAAACTGGATCTAAATTGTTTGGACTGAATTCAACTAATACCCTATAGATTTGACCATGTAATCTTCAACCAAAGGTTTAGGAAGAAAAGTCCAGAGGGATCTTGGATCCCTGCTCTGTGACACAGGACATCTTCTGAGAGAGGTTTCATTTACCAAGTAGACTAGAGCTCATATAATCACACAGTGGTGACGTATTTGTTAGATTTCAGTGTAAGTACACCACAAGCACGACAAGGTTCAACATTCAGTTAAAATACAGGAGGAGACTTTTCTCAATACTTTTAAAATAAAGATTTTCTTTTTCTTTTTAAATGGACACAATTAAGCACTTGTGTATCATTTTGTATAGATTCTATATCTATATAGTATATGATATATTCTAAACACATACATATAAAAATAATGATCAGTGCTTTTTAATATTCCAAATAGAAATCTACTTTCAAAAAAAGTTTCACAGTTCTTTCTGAGTGAGAAATAGCAACTAACATTTATATAGTGCTTTATAACCAAGATAATAAGACCCAGTTCCACAATATAATACACAAAAAATTCTTTCTACTTTATAGTCATACTATATGCATGTATACACCCCTATATATTAACTACCTTGCAATCTATTCAACAGAGATAAAGACTGTATTCCATTTATTTTTGTATTTTTTGCATGCATTTGAATTATTCTATGTGCCCTTTCCAAATCCTGCACACAGTAGGCACACAAGTAAATTCTTAACTGATCATGGACAAATCAATGTAGAGCAAAGCAAAACCAAGAATCAGTCATCAGATATTTTCTTATATTTACTTAAACTTCTTTGGCTGCATCCAAAACCAAAACTTAAAAATTTCAAGAGAATAAAACTTAGTAAATGAAAGGGACGTAAATATATTAAAGTTCACTTACTGGACCAACAATTGACTTTTCAGGAGGACATTAACATCTGGCTGCTATTTTTCCTTGAATATAATTTCCCAAGGTTTTTGATCATTAAGAAGTGATTCCGGGTGAATTTTTACAAAGACACAAAGTAAACCGCATTTTTAAAGAGCATTTATTAATAGTTGCCCAGGTACAGGCTGTTATTTTGGATAGAGTACAGATAACTGATTATAAATAATAGATACTGATTACCTTCTTGAGAGGAAGAAGGCTCGAGGTGTTGAAGTTTAAGGCCAGTGTCTAATCTCTGAGGCTTTGTGTACAGAAATAAATAGCAGAGGACACAGACGCTGATGACAAAGGCGAGTAAAACAAGGGCAGCAATTCCCAACCCAATCAGAGCACCAATGCTGAGGAAAACAGAAAAACATGAGTTGGTTTGCATATGAGCAAAAACATTAATTCTCGTTTTCAATTATTCATAACCAAGTTATATTTTAGTATAAACAGTAAATGATTGAAATCTGTAAGTCACCTTTTCTCTACCATTAAACCCTTATTTTCTTTTTTCTATAAGGTTTTGAGATTCTCTGAAGTTTACACTTCAGGATCAATAAGGAAGACCATGCAAATTCATTATACTGGTAAAAAAATTCAAAAGATTCTCTAGATAGTTCGATCAATCAAATATATTTGCTGTTATGTTTTAGAAGGAAAGATCAAGTTTAACAATAAAAAGTGAATAGAAAAATATTTGCTTTTGTGAAAGTTGTAAAGCAAATGTTTATAAAAATATAAAACTTTTGGAGACATGTATGTGAGATGCCATTTATTGATACACAAAATTACAACTATTATAAAAGAGAAGGTTTGAGCTAAAGGAAAACAATGTTTAGAAACTATACATGAAGTTCAAATTCAAGCTAAGATTTTACTTTCTAGAAGGGTATCACACCAAAGACCTCTAGCATTAAGGAAGAAACTCTGGTACTTCTCTCCAAAATTAAGGTGCATAACTGATTGCATTTGCTTTGCACTAAATTTGCAAGAACTCCTTTGATGCAGTTACATGTAACACAAATCATTTGAGAAGTAATATACTTTTCATACAACTGCACTATTAAATGGGAAAAGGAACTTGAAAACAAACATCAAGTTGAAGACCTACTATGCAACATGTGCCACTTCTTGAAATATATATGTGTGTAAATATTTACAATTTCAGCTACTCAAGACACATTATTTAGACTTTTCCATAGAGCTGTGCAGATCTACTAAAAGTGTTTACATACTTAGGTTGTAGAAAATATTCAGTACATGAAAATAAATGACAAATGATGCTGAATGATCTACCTGTAGTAAGTTGTAACACTTCCTTAAAAACTAATAATCTTTTACTCCATTACCTTTCTGCCTTGGCTTTAGGCTTCTGCTCTCTCCTGGGGATTAGTGGCCAGAGAAGCAAAAGGGAGGGAAAGGCAAATCTGACCAGGGGTGCTAGGAGCATTGCAGCTTTGGGAGGAAGAACAGTATTAAAAGTGAAGGCTATCCTTATCCCTCTTGTCCTTGTTTGAGGCGATAAAGCATTCCTACAAATGAGAGATTGTCTCTTGAGCTACAACATGACATCAGGCTCCCAGAGTTCTTGTGCTTAGTTTATTAATGTTGACCCCATTCCTGAACACAAGACTGAGCAATGTTATGGCAGAATCAGTGCAGTTATACATTTAAAGTTGGGGGTTGCCCTTACTTTTCTCTAAGGGGATAGGCTTTCTCTCTGGAAAAACTGCTTTTATGCTTGTTTGTAGCAAAGGCGACTTTTGTAGACTGGGTCATGATGTGTTAGGATCACTTCTCTACACACAAACACATAGAAATGTAACCCATTTATTATTATTTAGTGCATAAGACAGCTAAGAGATTAGACATCTGGACAGACTCCCAAAATGAGAACTCAGTTATTAAAACATCTTCAAAGTAAAATAAAGTCATTTAGACAATTAAAATGTAAAATTATTAATTTAAATTCAACAAGCATATTGTGAACTTTTAACGCACAAATTAAAAATCCACCCTAATGCAGTTTGAAGAAAAACAAAAAGCATTCTATTTCTGCTTTCTGTCAAGAAAAACATTCTTTATAATCTGGACAATGCTATTTCAACAATTACAGCTCCATATGTTATAGAAATGTTACTTTTTATATGCAAAATCTAGCCATGAAATCTGGGTTTAAGTGGAGCTCTAAGAGTCTCCAAAAGTATACATTTCAACAAATGCTGAGTATTCATTTATGAACAATTTTGTCCAGTGAGCATTATTTTCCTAGGTGCTGGAGAAAACTATCAAAGGAAATTCAAAGATGTTAAGGATTTATAAGAGGAGACAAGATGGGAGCAGACCAGACAGAAAAGGGAAAATTGTCCTTTGTTAGGGCACCAGATGGCAGTTGCTCTTCAAGTCCCAAGAGAGGGCCCGGAGCTGCCAGCACATACATCACTGCAGCAGTTCTCCTACTTAGCAACTTCGCTTCCTCCAGCAGCTACAGAATCTCAAGACAAGGGCTAGTAACTTCTGGACTGCTTTTTGCAACTGAACTATTTTAAATTAGGAGTGAAGACAAAAGAAAAGGAAGGAAATGAAGCTCTAATAAATTTACCTCCCCACTGCCTTCTCAGAGCTCAGTAACAGCCAGGAACCCCAGGTCTAACATTGTCAACCGAGGTCATCAGTTAAAGTCAGTCTTCTATTTCCCAGGAACAGAGTGGCACTTTCCATTTCTTCAGTGCTAAATGAAGACCCCTGCCGGTGCTTTACTCCTTTGTGCCCTCGTAAATCTTAGAAATGTTTTATACCCTCTGCTGCATGTCACTTTAGAGCTATTTAGGGATTGGAGACTCTTGGGCACAATTTCCAGTTGAGTTTAACTTAGACATTGCCAACTTCTGTTGAAGGTACTGTGCCATTATTAATGCCTGCAAAGACTAAAAGGCAGATTACAGCTATTTTCCAAAAGGCCAGATAACATGGTAGTGTAACATAGATTTCTTTTCCAAATAATCTACTGAGGATAAACTGGCATTCTCTGCTTTTTTTTTTTTTTTTTCCTTCACTATTCCTGCACAACTTTGTGAGGTGAACTTACTGGAAGGTAGGAACACCTTTTGCAAAAAATTTTTTTGAGCTTGCAATACAGAAAAAAAATTATTTTATTGCTTCAAGAAATAAGATTTAGTCATGTGGTATAAACTCTAGATGTATGCCAAATTCTGGAACATGCCAGGAGTCTAGGAGAAATTTTTACTAGTGGAATATCTCTCTCTCTCTCTCTCTCTCTCTCTCTCTCTCTCTCTGTCATCCAGATAAAAGCTAATAAGTTTATAAGAAACAATTTAAGATTTTTTTGTTTGTGTTTTGTTTTTGTTTTGTTTTGTTTTTCCTACAATCTTGGAACCTCATTCATTTTCCGGGGGTGGGGTGGAAATGAAAGAACAAAATTCAAAATTTGCAATGTTTTAGAGTAGAGGATGGAAAAAGCACTTAATAAAAATGTGTTCATAAACACTAGCTGAAATAAATAAAATTACCATCAGAGGAAAAAAAAAGTAAGGAAGATTCCACCTTTGAAAGTCTCTTTGCTGCATTCCAGCACTGGTCAAAGACTCAAAGGTTGAGAAAGAAGGTGTCCTGGAAAGGTGATGCAGTGTGCGATCAGAGCAACAAAATGCTGTATCTTTGCAGGGTGTTTGTTGGTCTTTTGCGTTGGAGGTCAGTGTGAGATCTTCTAAAAAGAGCAAGTTACAAAGTCCAGGGTCGTGCACGCACCCTCGAAAACACACACACACACACACACACACACACACACACACACTTTTCCTCATCTTTTTAATAGTTTAAAGAGTACAGCCAATAGTTCACACCCCCAAAGAGACTAAATCCTTGACAGTTTAAAAAGTCCCAAAGGAGCCTACTTTCTGTTCAAACGCACTCACTAAAGATGATGATGATGATGATGATGATAATAATAATAATAAAGCTCCATTCAAACTTATCAGCTGGCCTCGTCTGCCAGCAGAGTCCCCTGTCCGGGACCTGCCCCAGAGAGGAGAGCGGTCCTTCCTGAGAGGCGGACGGGATCCGCGTCCCTCTGGAGGGGCCTTATCAGTGCAGGTGGCAGAGTAGCAGGCGACCTGCGGGGCTCGGATGGCCCTGCTCTTCGCCTCCCCGGCCCCGGCCCAGCCCCGCGGCGCGCGCGCTGCCCTGCCCTGCCCACCTGAGGCTCCACATGTAGCTGTGCTTGTAGGGGAAGTAGCTGCCCGGCTCGCTGCAGCAGTACTTGAGGTCCGCAAAGCCGCAGCAGTAGAGGAGCGCGGCCGCCTCGCCGTTCCGCGGGCACTGGAAGGGCTCCACGAAGGTGTGGTTGAGGCTGTAGTAGCCGGAGCACAGCCGGCTGGTCTCGCTCATGACGGGCGCCCTGCACCGCGCGCGTCCGGACGCCCGGGCCCGGCTCCCTGCGATCTGGGCCGCTCCCCTCCTCCTGTCCCGGCGGTGCCCGGTCACTTCACTCCCATCCGCCGAGCGGTCCTCGCGCCTGGCCCTGCGCTCTCCTCGCGCTCCCCACCAGCGCTCTCTTTGCGTTGTGCTGACTCCGCCGCACCGCCCCTCTGCTCGCCGGCAGCGCGAGTCCACAGCCGCCCCACTTCATGCCGCACAGGTCTCGCCCGAGAGCAGTGGAGGTGCAGGACCTGGTTGCAGCCCAAGCAGATGTGGCGGGGAGCCTTGCCCACCGAGGGAGCAGAGGGTTTTTTTTGTTTGTTTGTTTTTGTTTTTTGCGAACGGGGCAAGGCTGGCAGATCCTTCGCCAGCCCGAGCCACTCACTACCAGAGTGGGGGAGTGGGCAGAATGAAGGACAGCTGAACTCTAGCGATGGCAGTGGGTGTTTGCCATCTTGGACAAGTGCATGTGAAACATTGCAATTTGACGATTTTAAAATAAAAAACAGGAAACAAAAAATTTTCCAAAAACTAGCCGCAGGTGTTTTTGAAACATTCTTCAGTTGGACTCTTGAGTTCCGTTTAACAACACATAAAGGGAAGGAAAGGCAAGAGATGGAGGTGAAGATAAGGAAGAACTTTCCAGAAAGCAAGGCAGAAAGAGAAACAGGTCTTCAGTCAGTCTTGAGGTGCTGCAGAAACTATCCTTGTCCCTTTTTTGCTTGATAGTCTCATTTTGCTGATTGGTTTGTTTGATATTTTTAAAATAGCAACGGTAGTGCATTTTGATGGGAAAGCAAGACTGACATTCATTCAGACTTTTCAAGACAGAATTGTTCCTTCCGCTTTACTTTTGTGTCCTTCCTTTGGCCAGGGACTTGGTAGATGCCAGATGTCATGAACTTTAACCCCCGGTGCTAGATAGTTTTGTATTTCTATTAATATTCTTGAGCTCTGTTCTGGCATGCGGTTAGTTACTTGGAAAGAGTATTATTATTTATATTTACTTTTAAGCATTGTTAGGCAGACCTAGAGCAGATATTAGGACTAAGTCATTTTTCCCTACATCTGAGATAACATCCTTCTGGGTTCTCACTATTTGTGAATTCAAAACTTACCGTTCTAACTTGTGGGAACACAAACTATTCCCAGACCTGTAAGAACTCTGAGGATTGTTCCCTCTGCTGCTTTTGGGAGTTTCTTTTCCTGGGTTCCAGCAGTTTCCTCCCAAGTATGCACTGATCAGTACTCAGTTGAAGGCACTTCAGATCCCCAAAACTGGTTCTCTTTCTCCCCCAGCCCACCACTCAGCTGTCTCCCTGGTACCATGTCCTGCTTCCTGTAGCCTCCACGGCTTTCCTGCACTCACAGCTCCAACTTCTCAACTCAGGGAACCAACTGAGCTCCATCTCCTTCCGCCTGTCTGCACTGTGACCTGGAAATTATCATCATGAAACTCACTTTACCTGTTTCCCATCTCTCAGGGGTCTTTGCCTACACTACCAGCTATTCATGTGCACCACCCATTAAGTCCTGTATTTTGTTCACTTAGTTGTGTAGTCCCATAGGATATCATTTAGTGGCATCATGGTTGTCAGCCCCCTGGGGAGGCCCAAAGGAGATTTTTTGTGGGTGAGGTCCCAAGAATACACATGTGCAACACATCAGCAATAGCAGAAAGCATGGAGCAGAGCAGAGTGCAAGAGTGCAAGAGCAAGAACAAGAACTACCTGCATCTTTATTGTATAATTCTTACACAGGTTGTTATCTCATATTCGCATTCTTACATAGTGCTGTAACCAGAACATGCATGTTTATCTGTACTAAGTGATGGTAACTGTATCCCACTGTGCACCTTCACTAGACAAGCAGGGTCACATTCTCAAGTGTCCTTAGACACCCCTGAACTTTGAAGCAGTCTGAGTGATTCCCCATAGTATTCATCTTAGTTTGTGTAAGTACACTTGTAAGAACAATTACATACAGGACACAGAATTTATGGTATTATTTTATGATGGTCACCCAGAGTTAAATACAAGAAAGTGCAGGAAATCTGTCCACAATGCTAAAGGCCTAGAAAATCCAGCTGAGGGCCTGGGTCCCACAGCAAAGTCCTGCATGAGTCCAGCTGAAAACCTAGAGCTCATGACAATGCTTCCCACAAATCCAACTGGAGGTCTACAGCCCATGACAATGACTTATGCAAGTCTGTTTTATGGATCTGTGCTGAGAAGGCCCAAAGGTCAGCAGTGGAGACTAGAAAGTCTATGCCAGCGGGGTGAAGGATCTGTGCCGGTAAGTTGAGGGTTCTATACTGGAGCCAAGAAATGACATTCAAATTAAGAACCAGGGCTGCCCTGAAAAGTACCACAGCCATCCTCAATGATGAAGTCCTGAGCTCCTCTGATGATGAGAACAGTTGAGTACATGCCAAGAAGCCAGTGTGACAAGCTTCCCCTGGAGATTAAACAGCACACATCTTCCCCTCCAGAGCCAGGAAGTGATGCTCAATGTAAGGAGCAGAGCTCCCCCAAAGTGAACCACAGCCACTCTCATTGACAAGGTCCCAAGCTCCTCCGATGATAATGGCCGAATTCTTATTGGGGAAGCTAGCCATGACAAGCTCCTCCAGGAGAACTAATGGCTCCAAACAACGATACTTAGAAAGAACCCACCATGCTACACTCTTCCTCTCTTCATATCCTTTTATGCTGGCAACTTTCCTCAGGTGGGCTGTCTACACTCAGCCCCATGCTGATTTAATTCAGCTGGTGTTAAGTTGATCACCAGTTTTTAATCCATAACAATGATGTTTGCCCAATATCAAAATCACAATGCACCCTTTGCAAATGATGTAAGACTGTTCTTGCAACCAAAGGATCTAACTCAGACAGGGCATCTTCTAGCATGGGCAAAGGAGTTGAGAGGAAAAAACTGAAGCTCTTTAGTCAATAGGCAGGTTCCCTTGGAAGGGGAAGAAATAAAGTGTTGTGGTTTATATCCAGATGTCCCCAAGAGTGTCATACCCTCAGAAGTGGGGCTTTTGAAAAGTGATTGACTCATAGGGGTGCCATAGTTAAATGTGATATAAAGGTGGGGGACCTGATTGGAAAAAGTGGATCCCTGAGTCTTGACCTAGTAGGGTCTATCTCCCTCCCTTCTCTCTCTGCCTCCTCACCACCATCACATGAGCAACTTTCCTCACCAGCCCTTCTGCCGTGCTGCTGACCACGCCAGGAATGAAACTTCTGAAACGCAAGCCAAAATAAACTTCTCCTTTAAGTTGTTGGTGTTGAGTATTGTGTCTCAGTGATGGAGAAGTGACCAAGACATAACTTGAGTGAACTTTTCTTCCTGTTGTGCAAGAGTAAGAAATTTGGTGAATAGAAAGGAGGATAGTGCTTTTGGAAGGTATCAGTTGTCACAATAACACATGCAAAAGTCTCCTATGGAGTGTGAGACGAGGTTATATTTGGGTGCTTGACAAGCCTAGAAAAAATGGAAAGTGAATGCTGTGGAAACAAGCCTGGGTAGCAGGCAGCGTGGGACCACAGGAGGCGGGTGATTGCTGAGGGTCCAGTTTTAGTGAGAAGCCATGACTTTCTGGCAGAACCTCTCCAACAGTCAGTATGCAGCCATCCAGGCATAGCAGTAGAGGGATGACCAGCAGGGTTGATCAAGAGATTCTCTGGGGCTGTTACAGCAACTCCTCAGCCTGCTCATGCCCAAACACACAGAAACAAAGGCTCTGGGCATATCCACAGCTGGCGGACTTACCACGCTTGAGGTACCTAGAGCTCACTCAAGTTTGAGCCAAACGAGGAGGTGGTTTTGTTTTGTTTTATTTTGTTGGTGGTACTGGGGCCCCAAAAAAACTTCACATTGAGCTGTATTGCCAAGCCTTTTAAATTTTTTTTTTTATTTGGAGATAGGGTCTTTCTAAGAAGAAGAGAGTAGCAAAGAAGAAGGGCAGGAAGGGTGCTGAGGGTTTTGCAATTCTTCAAGTGTCTCACAGGTCTGACCTTGAATTCATGATCCCACTGCTTTTCTCTCCTGAGTAGTTGGGATAACAGGTGTTCACCACAGCACTTGATGAAAGAGGAGACTTTGAACTCACTGGGCTTAAGGACACTCGGCTTTCAATAGATCAGAAAACGCTTATTGCTTGCTCAAATTGACATGTATCATGGTCCCAGCGCTCAGCCTCCTCTGGGAAGAGTTCTGATAGGGAGTGAGTGAGATATGGCTGATGCAACACCTAAAGTTAGCTATAAATTACACTTCTTATTTTCTCCTCTTCTCATATCTCAGTGATTCTCAAGGTAGTGCTCTCCCTTTAGGTAATATTTTGAAAATAAGGAGACCTTTTGGGTCAGGGTACCTTAGTGACACTGAGGACGATGAGCCAGTGTTGGTGTAAGCAGTGAGGCTTTTGATATAGCTGTGCATAATTACATATGGAAATGCATACTTTATTTGTTACTTCTTCAGATTATGATAAAATCATTATGTATAATTAGTATATTAGCTTACTTGGGCTCCTGTAATAAAATACCTCAGAACCGCTGATCTGAACAATGGAAACTGATTTTCTCACAGTTCCGGAGGACGAAGCCTGAGATTAAGGTGTCAGTAGGGCTGACTCCTTCTGAGAGCTGGCAGGGAGAATCTGTCCCAGGCCCATCTCCTGTGCAGGTGGGACTCTGCCTGCATGGGTCACCCACCTCATTGTGTGTATCTGTTTGTTCTTCTTATAATATTTCCACTTTATTAGAAATATTTTTCTAATAAATATTAGAGATAGTTATTAATTAACATATTATTACTAAATATTAAATTTCCCCTTTGCTATCTTGAAATGAAATTCATGTGTAATAATGATGTACCAGCCAAGTCCATGGCACACAAGGAACCAGAGTTGCTGTCAT